>JABWTJ010000694.1:0-27730 GCA_016801875.1 Solanum sitiens | reverse complement strand
TTCACTAGATACAATATGACCAAGAAAAGCAACAGATTGTAACCAGAACTCACATTTGCTAAACTTAGCGAATAACTGGTGATCTTTGAGAGTCTGTAGAACAATACTCAAATGACTCGCATATTCTTCCTCATTCCTAGAGTAAATGAGGATATCATCAATAAAGACGATAACGAACAAATCCAAGTACTGTTTGAACACTCTGTTCATCAAATCCATGAAAGCTGCAAGAGCATTGGTTAGTCCAAACGACATAACAACAAATTCATAATGACCATACTGAGTTCTGAAGGCTATTTCCAGAATGTCACTATCTTTGACTCTAAGCTGATGATAACTCGATCTGAGGTCTATCTTTGAGAAATGGCTAGCACCTTGAAGTTGGTCAAATAAGTCATCAATCCTGGGGATGGGATACTTATTCTTGATTGTGACCTTGTTCTACTTTCTATAGTCAATGCACATTCTTAGAGAACCATCTTTCTTCTTTACGAACAACACTAGTGCACCCCATGGTGACATACTAGGTCTAATGAAGCCCTTATATAGAAGGTCTTTCAACTGCTTTTTCAATTCCTTAAGCTCTGCTACATCCATTCTGAAAGGAGGAATAGAAATATACTGGGTATATAGAAGGAGATCAATTCCAACTTCGATTTCCCTTTTGGGAGAGACTCCGGGAAGATCTTCTGGAATACTTTTGGAAACTCACTGACTATTGGAACTGACTCAAGAGTTGGGGTTTCAGATCTAGAATCCTTAACCCAAACTAGACGATAGAGATAACCCTTAGAGATCATCTTTATTGCCTTAAGGTAAGAAATAAATCGACCCATAGGCGCTAAGCTACTACCCTTCCATTCTAAGATTGGTTCATCTGGAAACTGAAAACGAACAATCGTAGTTCTACAATCGACTGAGGCATAAGATGAATGTAACCAATCCATGCCTAGAATGACATCGAAGTCTACCATTTCTAACTCTACAAGATCTGCTGAGGTGACTTTTTGAGAGACTGTGACAGGGCAATTTTTGTATACCCGTATAGCTATAACTGGGTCACCGACTGGAGTAGAGACTGAGAAAGATTCTGAGAGAGTTTAAGGACTGACACTGAATTGAACTGCTATGTAAGGAGTTACAAAGGAAAGAGTATCCCCTGGATCTAACAACGCATACACATCAAGATCAAAGACTCGTAACATACCAGTAACTACATCAGGAGAACCTTCCTAATCCTGGCGAGCCTGAAGAGCATATAACCTTTTCTGGCGCTGACGCCACCTGTACCAGATGAGTTACCCCGTTGAGTCGGGCGACTTGCTGGTGCTGATGAAGTTGTAGACTGAGCTCTACCATTACTACCTCCTTAACCCTGTCTAGAAGGATAATCCCTCAACCTGTGATCAGACTGACCATACCCAAAACATCATTACTTTCCTACAAGGAACTCTCCTGGATGGTTCTTACTACACTTAGGGCAAGTGGGGCAAGTCTTGGTGCCTGAAACCCTTCCTAGAGACTTACAGCCTGGTGCTCTAACCTTCTGGTCAAACCTTTTCTTGGAGGATGGAACACTAGCTGATGAAGGGGCTGGGGATGAAAACTTCTGCCAACTCTGCGAGCGATTTTCACCACCCAATTTCTGCTGAGAATAGTCACAGTTCCCAATCCTAGCCTTCTTATTCTCCTTGGCGTGTTCCCTAAGCTTATCACCCTCAACATGCTGAGCATCAGTCATAAGACTAGATATCTCCCAGTAACATAGCTTTTATGCACTCTGTTTTCACCAAATATGACACTCCATAAAAGAACTTATTCATCTGAGCCCTAGAGTCAGCAACCATGTGAGGAGCATATCGGGAGAGTTGGTTAAACTTGATTCCATACTCTTGGACTATCATGTTAGCCTGCCTTAAGTTCATGAATTTCCTGGGTTTTTGCTTTTCTCAACTCTATTGGGAAAAACCTGTCCAGAAAGGTCTCACTAAAGCAATCCCAAGTGATAGGAGTTGCATCTGTACCCCTATTTTTCTTCCACTTAGTGTACCAGATATGAACAACATCCTTCAACTGGTATGATGCCAACTCAACCCAATCATTCCCAATAACCTGCATCACCTCAAATATCTTCTTGATCTCGTCCAAGAAATTCTGAGGATCCTCACTAGTCTACGATCCTAAAACTCAGCCAATTTCATCCTAACAAAGTCACGTACCCTGGCTGCTGCTGATCCACCATTTTCATTCATAGAATCTTGAACCCTATTCTTCTGGTTGGTCATACTCTGAGCCAACATCTGTATGTCATTCCTGAACTCAACGTTGGAGACTTCCTGATATGGGACTGGAGGAGCTGCATTTATATTCCTGGCATTCGCATTCCTAGCGTTAGCTCTACGAGAAAGCATGATCCAAAACGTAGAACGTCAGGTTAGAGTGGAATAAGATCATACCTTACGCACGATAAGAGTAACAAGAAAGTGAAGTTTTCCTAAAACACTTTGTAGCCTCCCTCTCATTAGATGTGGTGCACTTCACAGCCATGAAAAGGACTCTACTTAGTGCAGACTTTCAGACATCCTAGGACTCTTAAACCTAGGGAACTGATACCAAGTTTGTCACGCCCCGAGCTACCCCCGAGACGCGGATACGGGACCTAGGACCCCAAGTGATCCCAAGCTAACCCTGCTGGCATGATAATGAGCATACTAAAGAAAATAACTGATGCGGAAGCTAAATCATAATTTAAAATTAAAATATGGGGAATACCCATGTTCTATAACTGAAATATTTGAAATACTGACGAGTTTAATACAAGGAAGTTATTAACTCAATACTAAGATGAAATTAACTATGTCTGAAATAAGCCTCTAACTGACTAGAAATGTTGGGACAAGCCCCAGTTAAGTCTAGCAAAAACTAAAACTAAATGACTAAATGACTGAAATGAAGTCATGACTATTTTCCTCGGAGAATGAGGACTCACCACTGAATCTGCTGAACTGGAGATCAAAAATCGACCTAAGTGCGATCTGGATGCTGAGAACCTGGAATTATATCATGAGAAGATGTAGCGCACGTATGCGTCAGTACTTGAAGGTACTGAGCATGTAGGATAGAGTAAAGCTGAAATAAAACATAACTGAACAAGCACAAAAACAAGTATAATAATCTGAACATGATATACTGAATTTTGAGCTAACTGGATGCAATGACATAATTTATAACATGTTGAGACTGAATGATAACTGAACTATGAATATGGTCAATGCATTAGAGTCTGACTGATCTGTGGGAGCTACTAATAACCGAGAATAAAATCACATGAGCTAATGTGGAGACCGATGTATACGCCCCATCGAGAGGACCCAATATACCTTGCCAGAGGTATAAAGAAACGCTGGCATAATCACTAAACTGATGCCCACAGAGGGGACTTACAACCTACTTGGCTAGTAGTTCTGGGACTAACTGGGTATGCTAAACCCTAGTCCAACTCGGTGTTATGCTACTTCCAATGAATTATGTAATTAACTGATTATGACTGAGTTTCTGTAAATACTGGATAGATCAAAAATGAACATGCAAACTGAGAATGCAACAATTTATCTGGTAATTATACATTTATAACTAAGGCATGTATACCTGAAGTAACTGAAATATCTGACCTAGCATGTGTAATTCAAGAACTAAAGAAATACATAGCTAAGGTTATGAAATTCATGCGATAAAGTGAATAATAACATGAATATCTGATTTTGAACATATAACTAATTAATTCATGAAGTTCTGTTGAAGTTCTAGAAACCCTAGGTCTAATCATGATATGCGAATCAAGAATCTGACTGAAAACTAAGGATCTAATGGGTGAAAGGAACCCACTAATGAAATCTCACATACCTGGTGATGAAATCTACAGACAAATATTTAGATTTTGAGTCTGGAACTGCTGGAACTTTGATGCGTTCTTGAACTAGGGTTCTTAATCTTTTTCTCCTTTCTTGCTTCTAATTTTCTAAGCTTTTGATTAATGATTTGACTTAGGTAAGTTTTAGTTATGTTTCTAGGCTTAAACTGACTAAAATCTGATGATTTAGGTTAAAACGACGTATCTTAGGGTTTAAACGAAGTAGGAAAAGACCAAAAGACCCCTGAGTTAATTGTTGTTGGACCAAATGATGACCTGGACTTTGGGTCCGTCGTTTGGGTCCGTAGGTTGGGTCTGTTCGACTGGCCTTTACTAAAACGGGCATAACTTTTTACTCGGAGGTCTGATTTAGAAAGGTCAGTGGCTATGGAAAGCTAATTCAATTATATATATTTGGTATATTATGGGACACCTAATTCATTTTGTGCTAAGAGTAATGATCATTTGAAGTTGACCCAACTGCAATTTCTCCTTAACTGTCTGCTAATTTCCACCCACGGTCATACCTACAGTCCGTGGGTCCATCTACGGACCATGCTAGTTAATCTTGGTTTTTGTCAGAGAGTGGGTAAATGGGGTGTTGATCGACGGACACAGACTATGGACTGTAGTCTGACCTACGGACCGTAGGTCCGTCCGTCGTTCGACACTTAGTCAAATTTTTGGGCTGAGTTTTTTTGGGGAAGTTTCAGTCACAATTGACGGATCTGCAGCACGGGTCGTGGATCACGCTACGGTCCGTCGATGGTAACCGTCGATTGCACCTGCAGATTTCTGAAAAGTTGATTTTTTTGGTTTGTTTTGTATACGGGGTGTTACATATATTAAATAAATATGTATATTTTTTCTAATGTAAAAGAGAAATGTCTATCTTTGGAAATTAATCAAATATAACCATAAAGTGTTAGTCAAATAAAATAGCAAATAGATAAGAGCAAAGGAAAGGAATATTTGAACTTGGGCCCTTTGGCCCAAATTCCAAATCTTCAAATCTGTCCTATTCTAAAATATGGTTCAAAAGTGGGTCTGGCCTATTCTTTCACCTGTCCTAAATACTAAAATTAGAGGGCTGCACCATTTGGGTCCCTTTTTAGCCCATTTTCGATTCTGCTTCATTTGTATACAGTGAATGTATAGGGGTGTATATCGGCTGCTTTGCACGGTATACAAAAACTGTATATCAATGTATACAAACTTGTATATCAACTCTGTTTCCTATATTTCAGCTTCCGTCTGCCCTGTATTTGATCAAGATTGAATCGATAGCGGTGTTGGGTTTCAATCCAACTCCAAATGCAAGGGAAGAGTCTCGTGGACTCAAGGCAGGTACCCCATACAAAAAGATATACAACGAGGATTAATATTTATACTTGAAGGACGAGCCATGAATTATCTTAACAAAATTTGCAACTCTATATATAATAATATAATTAAAAATAAGGAGTTAAGGAAAAAAGAAAATCACCAGTTGGTCACTCAAAAGAAAACTAAATATGCTAAAATCATGCTTGGGCTATAAAACTGAATATGCTAAAAGCATGCTTAGACTAAAACATATACTGTAATAGTTGTGTTCAAACAAACCAAAGTTCCACTTGAAAAATTTAAACTTCACAAGAGAATAAGGCAACAGACGGAGGCATAGAGAACAAAACACAGGCAACCATGAGCTCATCCATTCTTAACAATAACAACACATTCGAGGAAGATATGAACTAATTGAAATACTACTAACACAAGACATCTAATAAAATAATGAAGTAAAATAAAAGAATGTATAAAACTATGAGGGGGTTTAAACTTCTTCTTCAACAACTAAAGAGAAACATCAACTAAGACATTAAATCGAGCAATTATTGGACATTAACAGTGAACCAAGATGGAACAGATGCATTCATCAGAGGGAGAGAAGAAACCAACAGAGAGCTTCAGTTCTCAAACGAAACGTCAACTAAAAAAAAGTTAAAGATCAAAAGAAGATTACCTTTTCCGGGCAGAAAAATGAGACGGGAACGAGTTGAAGGGAGCTATACCACCACCGCAAGTGAGAATCCGATGAACTCTAAGCAGTGAACGAGAAAGCAAACTCAAAACTAAACTCTAAACTCCGATCGTTCAGAGTCTATTCCCTATGTATTTTGTATATGACTTTGTGCACCTCGTTATCTTACGGTATATTTTTTGTTTCCAATGTAAGCTGGCTTTCTTTTGTATTTTTTTCCACAACCTTTTCTCCTATTTTTCCATTTTTTTCTCCCAACTTTTCCTATACTTCCACTTTGTTTCTTGCCAAAATAAATTTCCCAACCCTTAACACTAAGGATGAGGGGGTTTATAGATGAGAAGATGGAGCCGAATGGGGGGGGGATCGGGTAAAGCAAAGGGTGAATTCTAAATTCTAAATTTGAATTCCCTCTTAGAGATAAAGTTGAAGAGATGTAAATCGTACTATTCTCAATGGATAGAGAATGGCATCCGCTCGATTTTTCGGCTGGGTATTTTGTGAAAAAATTGGGAATGGGGCTGCTGAACGAGAATTGGGCGGGCTGAAATAAAGGCCCAAAACTTTGGTCTCTAAATGGGTTGAATAGATTTGGCTACAACTGCAATAGAATAATTAATAATTTAGCCAAACGAATTAAATACGTAACCAAAAGAATTGATTTTCGAAGATTCGATTAGGATTCAAATAGGACAAATTAATATGAATTAATTAATGAGCTTCTTAATCTTAACGAAATAAAATAATAAACTTAATTGTAAACTAATGATTCAATAATATAACCATATTTTAAACTAAACTAATTTAATAAAATACTTACTAAAATTAAAATCTTTTTGAGATGATTTTCAAAATATTTATAAAACATATTAATTAAATACAAAATTACATAAAACCTACAAAACTTATAAAAATGGCAAAATTACCTTAAAAATAACTTGAAAGATATTTTGAATTTCATAAAATTAATTATTTCAGATCGTTCGAAATTTAAGAAGCTCGATGAATCAATTTCTATCGGGGAGGGTCAAATTGGGTGTCAACACTGCCAATGGGATGATTTGTCTTTGAAATCAAGAAAGGGGGATGTGTATATGGAATCCCACCATTAACAAGTCAATCAAATTACTTAATTCTCCTCGGGGTACCTCTTTCTATACTAAATATGGTTTTGGATACGACAACTCATGTGACAATTATAAAGATCTATTTATTGATCATTATCATAATTTTACAATGATGAGGTGTTGAACGTGAGGATTGTCGTCAATATTTACTGTTTGAGGACAGAAATCTTGGAAAACACTCCATGGCCAGCTTCAGGGGATCTTTCTAATAAATCATTCGGGTAATTTTGTCAATGGGAAGCTTTATTGGATTGCATCTACGGGTATTGATGATGATGATGCACGCAACATCATTTATTTTGATGTAGCAAACGAGACATGGGGAAGCTTGGAGATTCCCATTTGTGGAGAAGACAATTGTAATATCAACTGGAGTGGTGGGAAGTGACCTCTCTTTGCTTTATACTTGTCATAATGTACTACTACTTCTGATGTTTGGATTTTGAAAGACTGCAGAGGTAATATGTCATGGACGAAATGGTTCACCATTGAATACCCTAAATATGGTGTGTTATATATGTTTTCTTCACCCAATTACACATTTTCTATACACCTTCGCTAGACAAATAAGGGGGACATTACACTTTAAATTGATCATGTTATTTGATAGTTCAACCAAAAACTAGAACACATTGCTGTTGTTGTGGTATACAATCCTGCAGGAGGCATCGCTAATCCCCTAACGATATCCGACGAATTCTGCTTAGTTTTGTTGGTATGCTCCTTTTGCACTTCTTTTTTCTGTCAAATATAGGACGAGTCGTTAAATATGTTTTTTCCTGTAGTTATTGTAAGCATTTCTCCTTATTATTAAACTAGTTTACAGATACGTGTGTTGCGCGTAGTCCTCTATCGTCGATTATTATAGTATTGTTTGTATTCTAAAGCAATAAATCATTAACAATATACATGTTTCAAAAGAATATTTTTGAATTATTGATGGTTCAAAAATGTACAAAGATAATTTTTCATGAGAGATAGATCTCAATTTAGAAATATGTTGATGTGGTATGCTACATCTTTCACCAAAATCGTTTGAGTGTGTATATAGCATCCTTCAATCCTCGTGTAGGTAGAAGGATAGTTCCGAATGATACTCGAGTCGCCGAATGCAAATTAAAGAAGTTAAAAGGAAACACATGAGTAAAGAAGACATATCAAATAACAAGGAGAGTATAACATACCAGTCAAGGTTTCGATACGACCTTATCTCACCACTACAAATATGCTTATTGTAAATCCACACATGGAGACACAATAACAAGAATATAGTATGCTAAAAGTAGTATTCTGATGAACTCGTAGGTGAAATTTTACATTTTTATGTACTAAAACTGTAAAAAGATATTTACACATGTCAATTATAAGGTAATAATTATATAAGTATATATGATAAGTAGATCCACCTCTTGTTGATTATAATAAATGACATTATTTTCTCACTTTGTAATCTAATTTAATAAAGGAAAAATGTAGTATCCCCTAGACTATAACCTAAATAGCAGAGACACACCTTAACTAAACTAAGGTCCTATTCCCCCCCCCCCCCAAACCCTTTTTTGTAATTTTATGCACCTTTTTAGCTTATGTGGAATCCAAATATTTCTCATGCGCCCCAATTGCGTGGAGTCACGAGTGTGTCACATAAGACAAAAGGTGTACAAAATTACAAAAAAAAAGTGCAAGGGGTAATAGGACCGTAGTTTAGTGAAGGTGTGTCTGTGAGATTTCAGTCATAGTATAGGGGGGTCTTAGTGTAGGGGTACTTGTGCATTATCCCTTTAATAAATGATATTTATACAAGTATGTCACACATGGGTAAGTTCAAATTCTTTTCTTTTGTGCATATGCATATATTGCAGTTTTGTTTCCTTAATCTCGTGTTCTCATTCAAATTGTTAGTACTTTCATCACAATGTTTGTTAGAGTAAAACAAGATTCTGTAATTAATTCACCAAAGAAATAAAAGAAAGAAAAAAATTGTCACAAAGAGAAATTAACAGTTTAAGACAAAAATTTACATCATCTAGCTTGAACTTTGAAAAACAATATACTACAATCTAGTACTCCATAACTTTTATTACATGTAATTAAATAGTGACAACATAAAAAGGAGGAACGCTTATAAGGATACATAATACAAGCAAATACGATGAGATATTCATATGGATATTCATCGTTTACTTTAATGGTTGTTGTGGCATCCTATTTACATGGTTGCACGGCCACCAACACTTCAACAATAAGGGGCTGTTTGGTTACTGGTTAGAGTTATGCAGGTATTAGTTATGCAGGGTTTAGTTATGCAGGGTTTAGTTATGCAGGTATTAGCAATGCAGGGTTTAGTTATGCAGGTATTAGTTATGCAGGGTTTAGAGATTACAATACATGAATTATTAAGTATTGAATATTAAACTTGTTGTAAATTATTAATATATATTATTTACAAAATAATAATACATACTAATAAAATGTCAAATATATTGAATAATATATAACGCTAATATTTGATTAGCATATGTACCGTTAAAAAAATACAATCAATTTCTAATACTTAAAAATATTTATATTTGCATAAATCAATCAAAACGGTAAATATATAAAAAGAAATGAAAATAATCTATATATAATAAGAAATAAAAACAACACATGTTGAAAGAAACAATAAAGTTTCCAATTAAAAAAAATTAAAAGAAATAAAAATAGTCTAAATATAAATATAAAAAAACTTATATATAGGAAAATAATAAAGTTTCCAATTAAAAACAATAAAATAAATTAATAGGGTAAATATGTAATTTGTCACTTTAATACATGTATAACTAATATCCACATAACTTATTCCACCTTCTACCCTGCATAACTTTATACATAGATTCCCTCATAAGTTATGTTGGTATTAATTATGTAGAACTACAAAAATGCAACCAAACATGGTATAAGTTATGTTGACTTTTCTACCTAACCAAAAATTTCTACCAAACATTGCATAACTTAATACATTGGTTTATATATGAATAAGAGGCAAGTTATACCATAACCAAACGGCCCCTAACAACATATCCAATATAGTTCCAAAAGCGAGGGTCTGAGAAGTGCAGAATGTACACAGACCTTATCTAAAATTTTGTTACTGATAGCCCCCTCAGTAGGAATGTATATCGACATAAAATTTCATCCTCTAGAGTTTTATATCAACTAAATTAGATTATTGAGTACTCATACAACTTCTCACTATTAGAGTAAACTATAACTGCTACATTCACATCGCCTACAATATAGCTCAATGTTGACCTTGAGCTACAATACTCGTACAACTTCCCACTATGGCAGTTGTACTCTTTGTTATTACGTGATAAATTGAAATTAGTATTTACAAATTTTCAGGATTTGAGATTAAATAGAGCCATGATTTTTGAATCAAACATGAATTGCAACCATGAATTCACATGAGTATCTCCATTATGATTTCTTCGAAAGGTTGTTTTCTCATTGTGCTGAATTTGCAGTTTGGGATAATGATGTCGGTTGCGGCTTCTTTAGGGTTTATATTTGAAAAAATTGTATAGGAGGGACACTTTTCAAGAGTTTTTAACCAGTCAAAGTTGTCCCTTGTTTATTGGAATAAGTTTATTTTTGTCTTTTAAATAATAATTTAAGGGTTTTTAGTTAATAGTAAAACATCTTTGAAGAAGGGAATAAAATCAGTAGTTGCTGATCAATAAAAGTTAATGGTTGTCAACAGAGCACAAAACTTCACCAAAGGAAAGTTACGGATATATAACCTTCGGCCAATAAGTTTACCAACATGGTTGAATATTTTGATCTCTTTAAAGAGATTCAAGCTTGATGCTTCATAATTTGCATCAATTCAGTAGTGTGACTCTTGAATTGTCCCCTTCATGATAAACATTCCAACAACATCAAATAACTCAAAAAATTCCGAACTAGTTGAAGAGCTCAAAGCTATCTACCAAAAGAATAACTTCATTCAATATAAAATTACTCTCTTTTATAGTGAATTAATTGAAGATTTAGAATATTTTTCTATCTCAACACACTCTTTGACTACCCAATCCATGGGCTCAAAGAAGACAAGAACGTCTTCTCAAGGGTCGTGATATATATACGATTAGCTTGTATGATAAAAGAATAAGATCATCAAACAAATTGTAGGTCTGGGGTGTTGGCTTCAAGAGAGATATCACAACTGTACCATTCAAGATTTACACAAATAGAGATCTCATCACACAACTTCAAGATATGTATGTTGAGGTCGAATAAACAATTAGTCCCTCAAATTTATCACAATTTATTTTTTACATTTAGACACCTTGATTGTGACCACGGACTATTGGCCAGATATTCACTATTTAAAAAAATGTAGAAAAGCCTTTGCATAAAAAAGAACAATTTTTTAGGCAAATAAAGGAAATTACGATGCATAAATTGGGATCTACTATTCCCTCTATCTCAATTTGTGCATCTTACTTTTCTTTTATAACCGGTCTAAAGAGGAATGTTGCACAAAAGATGTATTTAATATTTCGTTGTTGTTGATATCTCCGTTAAACAATTGAGTGTAAAGTAAATTACTTCTACTAGTTAATAGATGTGGTTACCATTATTATTCCCCCTCTTTTACACCTAATTTTAGGAGGGATTCCAATGAATTTCTTTTGTGACATCATGTTGTAGAAAGAAGGTAAGACGTTTTTTTCTATACATGTAAATAAACTAATGAATACCTTCATATGAGTATGAAGTTTTTAGTGCACATGAGTGATAAAGGGTGCTAATCCAACCACCCAAACTTGTACGTTAAATACCTAAGAAAGTTTTAAGTTTTATATACTAAAAATTGTTTTAAATTGTTTACACAAGTAGGTTGCCACTTATAAGGTACTAGTTTTGGAGAACGTGCATTGCATGTTTATCCCAATATACTTCATATATGTTTTGATTGCAAATAACATATATTATGTCCTTCAAATCTACTGATAATTACTAAAATAAATCCATAATTTTTACAATAGAAAAGCATATTTTTTCCTTATAAAAATGATACGATCCTTCATCATAAAACTGACTAAAAGTGCATACATCAAAATGATTTACTACTATATAAATACAATATTCAAATATAAAATACCAATAATAACAACGACAAAACAATCGAGAGTTATACAATGACAACAAACAAGAAACATAAACATTAAACAAAACTAATAAAAAGAGATAAGAGAAGAGACCATAGAAATTTTCTCATTTTTAAAAAATATTTTAAGTGTGTATAATATTGTGTCAAATGTCACTATTTATAGGATAGGATTGAGGAACACAAAGAGTTATCATGAATATGACCAGTATTATAAAATGCGGTGGCATGAGGCGGGGCTTTTACCTTGCATAAGGCGAGACGTAAGCATAAAGACATGAGGCGAAAACCTATGGATCTTTTAAGGTTTTAATTTTACAATATAGTATAATAATATAATAAGACAAAATTATAAAAATATGTTAATAGTTTGAAATAATTACAAACATGATTAAGGAAACTGATAGAAAATAAAACTTCGAACATCGTTATACAAGTATAACTAATTTAAAATCTTAACAAGTTTACAAAAATGTATTTTATCATACTATAAAATTACCTCCCCCCCCCCCCCAAGTATTATAGTAAAAACATTACTCCTCATGAATAAAAATAAAATTACTTTCAAATAGCTAAATAACATATGATAATTAATTTTGAGACATATGACAAAAACATGAAAACCAATGATAAGTGAAAAAGTAAATTTTTGCTATGTATTTTATAAGGAAATGTTACGTAGTATATAATCATCCTCACAGTGTTATCAAATAGTAAAAATGTGATACCACAACTTGTTATTTGAATTAAACTCAATATTCTTATCTCGGTGGAATGGTATGATAGACCCTTGTACTTGTATGAGTTTCTATTTTGGACCATTCTTCTTGCTCATTTCTAAATTGAACCCTTAAACTCAGTGAAACTAAGATTTTAAACCCCTTTCACTGTGTGTGAACTTCAAAGGCTTGACAAAAATGACATATCATCATCCGCATCACATTATAAATGACACATCACTTTTTTTTTTTTATAAAAAAAAAAACAATCTATTTATTCTTTCTTTCTATTTATTGTTTCTTTTTCACTTCATTCCTTCTTCATCCCTCCACCTCTCTTCATATTTTTTTACATTAGAGATACCACCACAACCTTCCATTCTCGCTGGTATCAATACATTCCTAAATAACTAACAATTATTGTTCGATTTTTTTTTGAAATTTCTTTCATTCACAACTTTTAATCATATTTCCTTAACCGACATTAATATCTACCACTTTAACCACCATAAATATATTTCCCCCATTGATGTTAATAAACAACCATTAAAATACATCAATATACTTTAATATTTGTACACAATTTTACAAAGCACATTTCACCTAATTTCACAAAGACATTCAACAATCACTTTTCATCTTTTAAGACTATTGAATCTTTATCACTTTATGGGTTATAAATTACCCCAAAAATAAAAGAAAAATACAGATCTACAACAACAATACAATTTTGTTTCTAATATCAAGAGGAAAAATATGTGAAAAAAAAGAAAGAAAGAGAGAGAAACAAGAAATCGGAAAAGGCTGGAAAGGGGAGAAAGAAGAGAAATGAGAGTTTGAGAGTAAAACGAAATGGGGGTTGGTGAAGAGAAAGAATAAAACAAATGGGGAGGGAAGGGGAGGGGTGGGGAAAGAAGAAAGAACGGGGAAAAATTTGATTTTTTTTTTTTTGATATTTTTATTCTATTTTTAAAAAGAAAAAAAATATTTTTAATCTAAAATTTGATCTTTCACTATCCTTCTACATGTGACATCACGCATTTATGTCAACTCAATAATTAAGTTGTCATATAAGCTTGTTCAATGGTTGGGCTTAAAACATAGAGTTTCATTAAGTTTAAGGTTTCAGTTGACAAATAGTCAAATAAAAGGGTCCAAAATACAAACGAACACAAGTAGAAGGGCCCATCAGACCATTTCTCTATAGATTTAAAAACTATTAAGTATCATTCATTTATTCAAGTTTTATGAGGTTAGGGTCAACAATGTTAACTAAAAAAATTATCACATAATATTTATAAGATATGTTAGGAGAGCACTGAGCGTTGGGCGTTGGGCGTATAATCGGGCGCTTAGGGCGTAAGTCTTACAGAACTATGCCCCACTTTTGAGTATCGAGGCGATATGTTGGAGCTTACCCAAGGGTGAGTTCCAACAGAGTCTTTTAAAACACTGAATATGACGTTAATCCATTTAATAATATGGATGAGAGGTAGAAGTAGAAAACCATAATGAATATAATTAGTGGGAGTTACGTATATTTACATCATTGATAGTTAGTGGTAATAAAATTTATGTAAATGTAATTCTCATTGACTCAAATATTTATATCTATAAAAAAGAATATGATATATATATGTATGATTTTTTTTTATGAAGGGAAAATTTAACCATTATTTTCCCAATTGGAAGAAGAACAAAACAAAAAAAATCATAATTTCACTCCAGTATGAAATTAATACAAAGAATACATATTCAAGAGACTTTATGGTGTTGATTCATGTACTAATATGATGATTTACTATTTAATATTTAATTTATAAGATTTAATTAAACTAACATGTCATCATAAATATGTAAACATTATTCATACTACTAGTATATATATGTTAAACCAATTTCAAAATCACTAATAGAGCAAAATGCGAAAGGATTCATGCTTATAGAAAATCATTTAAAATGTAATATAGAAAAATCTCAACATTTATGGTGTGTTTGGTATGAAGGAAAACATTTTCCTTCCAATTTTCTCATGTTTGGTTGGGTCAAATATTTTTTAAATCAACTCATTTTTCTTAAATTTAAAGAAATGATTTCCCTTCAAAACTTAAGGAAAAAAATTTCCAAACTCTCTTCCAACCTCCCCCTACTCACCCCACCCTACTAGCCCCCAACCCCCCTCTACCAGCCCCCACCCACCCACCCCCTACCAGCCCCCCTATCCCTTAAAGAATTTAAGTTTATTTTTTAAAAAATATATTTTTAACTTCAAATTTTCATTTTTTTCACCCCCTACCCTCGATCCCCCACCCACCAACCCCTACCACCCCCCATCCCCAAAACATAATTTAAGTTTGTTTTTAAAAAATATTTTAAACTTCAAAATTTCATTTTTTTTCACCCCTACCCTCGACCACCCCACTATTACCCCCCCACCAGCCATCCCCCCCCCCCCCATCCAAAATAAATTGATATTGTTTTTAAAGAAAAATTCAACTTTAAATTTTAATTTTTTTTCTCACCCCTACCCTCGAACCCCCACCACCACCACCACGAAAAAAACATTACTTTTTTAAAAAAAAAAATTCAACTTTAAAATTTCATGTTTTAGCCACTACACTCGATCCCCCCACCCACCCACACCCTACCACCCCAATCCCAAAAAAAATTTAAGTTTGTTTTTAAAAAATATTTTAAACTTCAAAATTTCATTTTTTTCACCCTACCCTCAAATATTTTTTTAAAAGAAATTTAACTTCGAATTTTAATTTTTTCACCCCTACCCTCGAACACCCCACCACCACCCCACCATGAAAAAAAATATTAAGTTTGTTTTCAAAAAAGATTCAACTTCAAAAATTATTTTCTACTCTAGTAAAAAGTAAAAGATATATCTCAAGAACATTTTTCATTCAAAAACCAAACACAAATATTTTTTCGAAAAATATTTTCTACTCACCAACCAAACATGAGAAAATAAGTCAAATGTCTACTTGTTTTCCTAGAAAACATTTTCCTTCATACCAAACACATCCTTAGTGAAGCTTTATATCACTCTTTTACTAATATAACATATACAATGAGAAAAACACAACATTGTTTGTTTTCGGTAAACAACAAACAAGAAATGACATCAGTCATTAGCACCGGTGGAGACCTATGATACATGCTTCTACATTATGATTTCATCGGGAAGCTAGGATGGAAATTGGGCATCAATTTTTGAAGCTTTAGTTTCCGCCATTGTTGCTCTGCAAATTTTGCAAACGAAAGGATGACGGTCGTTGATGGTTATTTAGGGTTTTACATTTTAAGAGGTTAAGAATCAACCATTTTGCTACTCCTTTTAATTCAAGTGTTCACTTATATCCTGCTGAAATGATAATGATGTAATAAATCAAAAGGAACATGCTAACATAATTCGAAGTTTGAAATATTCGACTGATTGCACTAGGCCTGATATTGCATATGCAGTAGTAGTACTTGGCAGGTTTACAAGCAAGCCAGGTAGTGAACATTGGCATGCTATAACAAGAGAGCGAGATATCCGTGCCTCAGCCTAATGAGATTTATTTCTTTATTTTATTTTCAATTGTAATCTTGCAATTTTATTATCTTGTAAGTTATCAATTTTAAGGAGATTCAAGTTTTTGATACATTTTGGAAAAAAAGAGTGAGATAATCGTGCCTCAGCCTAAAGATTTATTTATACATTTTTGTTCATTTTATTTCAACTGTAATTTATTGTATTTGTGGTACATTACACCAACAATTTGATCTAAGCTTAAAATGCTTAGGATGATATGCAAAGGACAAAATAGGTCTCTGGAGCAATTTTTCCACATATGACAAGGAACTTCCAAAAACGGGCAAAGTTTGTCAATTGTTTACTAGCTGAGCCAGGGGAGGCACAACAACATAAAGAACAAGTGGTTATCTTAATCAAATATGTGTTTTGAACGAACAACAAGTTGATGCACTTCAAATTAATTCATGGAGGGCGACATCTCAAACTGGTGGGGGTGGTCTCAACGAGCTTTGATTTACCTAAAAAATAATTGTGTCACATAAGTATGAAGGACGTGACTTTAGTGTGAAGGATTTCTCACATACTATCATGGACTGCCAAAATCTAAACACATTTGGATTTAATTCATCTCTTTGATTAAAAGCGATGTTATCATAAATACTAAGTCAGTGTTTGAATGACCTGATGATATCATAAGCAACAGCTAGCAACCCTCTTATAGTGCTAATTTCATAATTTCTAACATTTCTATATATTATATGGCATATATGTGAAGAATGAAATAGAAATTCGATTGAGCGAAAATGCTCATTCTTAAATCTTATATCTTAACACGTTACAGATAATGCTAACAAAATTGATAACGTATATTCTAGGCAAATCTCTAATTTCAAAGAATCCAAACTAATATCTTGGTGTTCTCCTTGGGTACGAAATCATAAATAGATATTTGATTGAGCGATGTTATGTACTTATAAAAGGTTTCGGTTTATGTAAATAAATTAATGAATCTCTTTACATGAGAGAAAGTTTTTAGTTTAGTAGCAAAATTGGATAAAAATTAATTTAAGTTGAAAGTTCGAATTTCAAGTGTGATATTCTTAAATTTGATTGTTAGAATTCATATCATGTAACAAAATGTGTCACATGATCTGGCCTCCATTAGCATGTAACAAACATCAAATCTAATGGCACGAAAATTATTTTCTTGGGCATATGCATGTATAGTGAAGTAAAAAAGTTTGTTGACATTGCAAGCTTCAACAAACTTTAATAATTAGTAAAGTGGATGTGCATCTCAGTAAAAATACTAAATATCATACTATTTGATCATTCTTCAATTCAAAGTAATAATAAATACCATATTCTTTACACATTGTACATTCAAATTAATAAAGTCCTATCAGTCCAAGTCATTTTCTCCCCATCGGACATGGTAATTCGCTTCATCATAATGACTATTACAGTTTTGTTTCTTAATCTCGTGTCTCGTTGAAATTTTTTGTGCTTTTATCATCATATTTGTCAGAGAGAAACAAGAATTGACCATTAATTCACAAAAAAAAGTGAAAGAAAGAAAATGATTGTCAAAAAGAGAATTAATTGTGTGCATATGCAAACACATTGAAAATAATGATAATTGTATATTCATCATGTAAATCATCAAAGCCATTGAAAGTAACGATGTTTTTATATTCATAGTGTAACCCATTGAGTACATTGAAAATAACGACAACTTTATTACTATTCATCATGTAACTCATCAAACACATTGAAAACAGTACAGTTTTATATTTATCATGTAACTCATCCAGCACATTGAAAATAATGATAATTTTGCATTATATTCATAATGTAATCCATCAAGCACATTGAAAATAACAACAGTTTTATATTCATCATGTAACTCATCAACCATATTGAAAATAATGACAATTTTATATGTATCATGTAACTCATCAGCACATCAAAATTAACGATTATTGTATATTCATTAATTAGGTAACTTATCAATTACATTGAAAATAAATATAATTTGCATTCATCATGTAACTCATTATACGCATTGAAAATAATGGAATTTCATGTTCATCATGTAATTCATCAAGTACATTGAAAATAACCAAATTTTATATTCATCATGTAACTCATTAAGTACATTGAAAATAACTATAATTTTATATTCATCGTGTAATCATCAAGCACATTGAAATTAACAATAATTATATATCCATTATGTAACTGATTAAGCACATTAAAAAAAATGACAATTTTATGTTCATCATGAAATTCAGCAAACACATAAAAAAATAACGATATTTTTTATAGCAAATCAGACTCCATGTAATTTCTGTCAATATTTTACATTTTCTAATCCAAATACATAATGAACTCCAATCTGCGGCTAAAGAATGTTGACTTCTATAATGAAATATTTTTACAAAAAAACATATCAAATAATGTAGTAGAAACAATTTGCTCAGTAGAACATTTGGTCATTATAGTGAAATGTTGATATAGCAGAGGCAGAACAAGCCCGAACATTCAGCATTATTACTTGCCGTATCTTCAGCCAGTTGCACTAAGTCCTTGGATCCCGAAAGAGAAGCACTAGCACCTCAAAAGAAAAGCTTGGTCTCCTAAAGCTATGATTAGTGTATTTGCAACTAGCTAAAATGATCTGGAAAACTAGAAAAGTTTTTGTGCAATATATGCATCTTCATCGTCATCTTCCACTCACTTGTGGAATCCAATCATCCTCATGGTAGCCATGTATCCCTAGGGAAGTTATTGTTAAAGATTTCCCTAGTGATCACAAAGGTCCACAATTTGCAAACAGGAGTGAAATTGAGATAATCTTCAACCAGATCTATGTGTAACTAGTAGAACCAATAGATCATGTTGAAGATCCGATCAATCAGCCCTTTTTTTAAATATGAAGCCCTAGCTAACAAAAGGATTGAATTGAATCTTCATTTTGAAACATACCTGAATTGGAAATGAGCTACTTCAATAGTATCAAGGTGACAATGGCCTGAGCCAAACTACGAGCCAGTAATGGAACTCCTTGGTAGACCCCTAAAAAGCTAGAGAAAAGGGGTCTTACTTGTTTTTCAAATAAATTAAGAGATTCATTAACAAACTGATTTATTTGGGAAGTGAGATTTTCCTTTTCTTCCATGGTAGATGTGCCAAACGGCACAGATGAATGAGGAAGATGAATGAGGCAGATGAATGGTTCCTTAGGGTTTTATAATTGAAACAATTACCAGGATGGTCCCTTTTCAAGATTTTTAGTCAAAATTCACCTATATTTAAAGGATATGTTCAGTTTAATCTTTTAAATATAATGATATGCATATTTACTCCCCCATCTTTGTTAAAAAATATAAAGGACCTAAAACCAATAATGACTATGAAAAACACGACAAAACAAACCAACTCAGCCGATTGGATTCAAAATTGGGAATTAAAGATGCTAAGATATTTTTGAAGGTCAAGTAGATTAATGAGACATTTTTGGCATAAAACTCTACCTTTTGACATAGCAATCAAAGTTTAGTCACAGAAATATATATAATTACAAAATAGTCAATCCTATTGTAAAACTTAAAAGGAATATCTCGCTAACACTTAATTCTACTTAATCCCTAAGCTATTACGATCCGAGTCTACACCCTAGACGTGTTTAGCACTCGAGAACCATTGTTGGTCCCCAAGTAAAGCCTCATCTTGACAAACTACAAGCGGAAGACCAACTCAAGCATACAAGAGCTCAAAAAAAGGTAGATTAAATTCAAATACTCAAATATAAAATAATCTAAACAATACTCAAAAGATAAACTCGGAGTTTGTAAAAACAACTCAAAGAAGATACATATTGAAAGCTACTCAACTTAGTCTATATAAGAAGCCTCTACTATTATAGAGATGGAAGTCGGACAGCACGCACGATATCTTAACAAATTTGAAAAGTAAATGGAATCCTCCAACAGCAAGGAGGCTCACTAAATCTAACTCAAACTGCAAGTCATATCAACAAAGCACTTGTTCATGACCCTAGCTATCTGTATCTGCATCATCTCATGATGCTGGCCAAATGGTGTTGGTATATGGAAGGTACGAGCATGTAAGGGGAATTATAAAGGCATAATATAAGCTTGAATTTGTAACACCTCAGAACTTACCTACGATAGAACAATATAAAATTGGTGAACCACGGAGGGGTTCGTGAAAGGAACCACTCTGTTGACCTGCTCATGGTTCACACCCTTCCATAAGTAATGGGCGACCGAGCCTTTCACGTGTCGTAGAGAACAACACGAGCCATTGTAAGCCTCGTAGAATCAAAGAAGAACCACCCAAGGCTAGGGCATCAGACCACAGAGCCATCCACGGGTCGTTGTCTTGATGATGGACTGTGGTAAGGCTCATAAATCTAAACCAGTAGAACCTAGCCTCAAGTAAAGAATCGCGGTGGCATGCATGGTTCGTGGTTCTTCACGTGGTCCGTGAAATAGACCATAGAAGGGAGTGCCCAACACTAGTATACCTTGGCCATCAAACACGACCCACATGAAGGTCCGTGGTCCCTTTGGCCGTCCATTAGTGGCTCCGTGGTAGGCCTCCGTTAGCTTTTAAGTCGAGGTCATTTTAGTGTTTCCCACTATGATTTGGCAATTTAAACTACGTCATTTTACTCAGTTTAGGACTAATATTCTAGTCAGAACCTACCCTAAATAATTAATCACCAAAACTTAGAGCAAAAAAAGAAGAGAGAGGCGCTAGTTTTCCCAAGAATAATCAGCAGATTTGGTTAAAGTTTTGAACCCTCTCCGTAAATTCCGTTACTAGGTATGTGGGATTTCACTAGTAGGTTCCTTTAACCCATTAGGTCCCTATAATTCAGTCAGATTCTTGATTCTCCATGTCTTGTTTAGACCTAGAGTATCTAAAACCTTAGATATTGGTTGTGATTTAGCTGTTTTGAACTAAGACTGAACCATCATTTCTTGTGACTAATTTTTACTGAGGAATATAAAATTTCTTGAGTGTTAAGTTCAGGTCACTATATGTAGCACCTTTAGTTCTAAAAAGAACTAAATTGGAAATAGAAAAATCTGAAATGTTTCACGTTATGCTTAAGTTATGAGTTTTGGGTCAGGTTCAAACAACCATAACTGTTATTACAAGATGAGTTATGTGGGATACAATATAGACAATGAAAAATCTTTGAATTATCTTTCCAACTCCACCAAGTTTTACAAGTTTTAAGGTCGGATGAGTGAGATATCCCCTTTTGAAGTCAAGTTGTCTAGTTAATGAAAATTAACCGAAAATAGTAAGGGGTATTTTGGTATTTTCCTTACCCAATCAGATTTAATTCATTTTAACTAAGGTTTTAAGGGTCTAATCTGATTAGTTAAGTCTTATAATCCTAATAAACGCCTATTGTTTAAGTTGAGAGTTCAAGAAAAGAAAATAAGAGAAAAGAGAAGAAAAGAGGAAAGGATTAAGGCGTTCATCGAGGTTCTTGAAATTTGTTGCGGATTTTTTTCATAGGTTTGATCATTAAGAGGTATGTAAGTTTCCATAGTGTTGGATTGGTTCACCTACACGCCAAACATAATTTTCATATTCAAATTTGTCCATAAAGATTGAAAGATTTAATTTCTTGTTAATTGTCCTTAAAGTTCATTTTAAATCCTATTTTGCTGGTGTTTTGATGATTTATTGAGATGAAAATTACTTATTTGAGTGTTTTTTTAAGTAGATTAGATTTTACTTATGTTAAGTAATCGAATCCAAGTGATTGAGGAAGAAACCGTTCAATTCAAGGCGAGTTAGGGTGACAAAATGAGCAAAAAACGTCGTCGGGGTACCTTCAATCCCTATCAATTCTAAACACTCTAACCTACTTCTAAAACACCTAAAAATCATTGATAACATGATAATACCCTTTAAGTCATAATTCAAATTCAAGGTAGAGTTAAAGAGTTAAGTCTTGAGAGTTCTTTCAAACATTTTGAGAAAGTCTATTTGAATCTTTTTTAGGAATCTTCTACATTTTCTAATAACTTGTTTCAAGACTCGAGCAAGTGAGTATGAGGATGAAGAGAATGTATTCATGAGTATACTTTATCATCACAAGATCCTTCATATTATGGACCATAACTCTTGAATTCATAATTCACATTTAAGAGTAGAAATCAAGAAAGCTTTTGAGTTCAATTGTGAATCATTTGAGATCAGCTATCGATTCAAACTAATTTTTGACAAATTAAGTAAGAGAATGGGAAGAGGTGTATACATGATTTCTATGTTGTTATGTCTACCCTCTAGTCGAGTTGTTCATGCCCATAAATTCTGCATGAAGTCCATAAATTGAGTATCTTTGTGCGAACCAGTATCTTCAAGTTCTAAGTATTGAGTAATGAGTTCATAATCCTTTTGATATTATATTCCTCATGGTACTATTACATGTTATCCATGAAGTCCTTGAGTTGAGTTTCCCATAACTCTGTATGAACCTTATAAGTTGAGCAGTTTTGAGATTAGAAGTATCTTTGAGTCCTTGAGTTAAGTGATTCATGCTCATAATTTTTCATGAACCCTCTGAATTGAGCATTCTTGAAATGAGTAGTATCATTGAAGTTCTTAAGTCCCAAGTATTGAGTTCTATCTATGGTTATTAAAAACCTTTAATTGAGTCGTTCACGTCCATAATTTGGCATGAACTCTATTTTAAAAAGTCTTTTGCAAATGCATTAAACTTGTTTTAAGACTTGAGTTTTGAATTGAGTAAGGAGTAAAGAGTGAAGTTCATTTCTTAAAAAAAGTATATGGGGACTATATATTCTCAAAGATAAAATATTTTCACATTTAAAAAAGAAAGAAAACGTCGATTTCCAACAAAGCCTTTGAGCTCGTTTTATAGTAAAGCGTAAATGCTTTCATATCTAAGCAATGCAGGAAACACGAATTTCCTAGAAAGCCTTTGGGCTAGTTTTTGAGTAATTATCTCAACCACAAAAAGAGTTATGTTTTTAAGCATATGAGCTAGTTATATTTTAGGAGTAGTTTGAACACCCATATGGGGGAGAGTTCAGACAAATCATAGCCCCCATAAACCATGTATCCATCGTGGATAGAAAGGGTATTACTTTTTAGAGGATTCCGTAATGCTTTTTTGCACAAACTAGTGGTTCCACTTATTAGTAGGTTATACACCCCTGGTATGGTATGGACGGTCCTGACAGCATGAGGCGAAATGATGTATCATCACATAGCTCATAAGTGATAGTTGTCAGTTAAAGAAACTCCCACAGAGATAATTGTATTTTTATATACAAAGAGTTTACTTATATTTTCATATGCAAAAAGAGTTTATATTTTATCCTTTTTATACAAAGTGATAATATTATCTTATTTAATACATTGAGTTGTTTTCTACTGTTTTAAAAGTTTTCCATATATTTCATCTCTTATCATTGCTTTATATTGAGTAGAGTATCCAGATTTGAGTATCCAGAGTTCAGTATTCGGAGTTTGAGTACCAATAGTCGAGTATCATATTATTGAGTTGAGTCTTATTTCACTGAGTTGAATATATTATAATTAAGTTGAGCCATATTTCAGTTAGTTGCATTCACCTTTAAACTTTGTATGTTTAAGTCAGTCTTCCCTGATAGTTAGCCAGCATGAGGGTTCGCTTGGGGAGTAACAATGGTTCTCAAGTGTCAGCCACGTCCAGGGTGTAGGCTTGAGTCGTGATAGTTATAGTATTCTTAATCGAATTATCATATTTTCGTGGGAACATTGCTTAGTTTCTTGCATGAAACTTAGAACCCTAGTTGTGTAGATTCTCCTAATTGATTAATTACACTTGCTAGGACAGTTAAACAAATAAACATGCCTCAGATTTTGAATGTTATACTGTCAGTACTTAAATTTGCATTCTCAAATTTACATGTCAGAATATTGAGTTATCCAGTATTGTTGTTATGTTGTGTCATATACATTTCCAGTTTGAAGTAGACTTATCACTGAGTTGGACTAGGGTTAAGCGTACCATCATCGTCCTTGAACTATGTGCCCCGTAGGTTCATAAGTCCCCTATATTGGGCATAAGATTTAGTGATTACGCCAGTCATGCCTTTATACCACTTCCAAGGTATATTGGGTCCTCTTGATGGGGAGATACATCAGACTTTTCATCTAGCTCACGTGGTTTTATGTCCGTTAAAAGTATCTCCCACAGTTAGACTCTAACGCATTTGACCAGGTTTTCAGTTTATACTTCAATATTAAGTCTCAGCATGTTGTGTTCATAATCAATACTTGGTCATTGTATTCAGTTCAATTTTTGTCACTTATAATTCAGTATTATCTAATTTACATTTCAGATCATTAAATAAAATGGATGATAATAGAATAGAAAGATTGCAATTTGGACAACATAATTTAATAGCATATGAATCATCTAATTTGACTTTTAGACATCTTCCTATATACCAGCTAGATAAACAACAGAAATGTTTAATAGACAATATTTGGATAGCTCATAATAAAAAAGACACTAAATATATAATTGATGTATTAAATGCTTTAGGATATTACTTTTCTACTAAAAGTAAAGAAAATAAGTTTAAATATTATGTTGTAATACATGGTAAGATAAATGGAGTTTTTCAAACTTGGATAGAAGTGTTAGACTCTATTAAAGGAATTTCTAAACCACTTTTTAAAGGATTTAATGATTTTACTGAAGCATTAGATTATGCTAGGGGAGTTTTAGGTCCAAACTATTATATCTCTCCCTCTCTTAAACAGAATCCAGACAAAATTCCTCAATACCATATTCAAAAAGACACAGACAAAATTATTTTTTGTGATCATTGTTCTTCAATGACCGAAGCCTTTAAGAGATTAAATTATAAGAACGAGGTATTGTTACAAGAAAATCTCCAGCTCAAAGAAAGAATTGCAAAAATGGAGAATGATTTGAAGACCAAAGACATCCAGACCAACATACAGGGTTTTCCATCCCCAAGAAAAATCGATGAGATGGGTGTACATTCCCCTCTAAATGTAAATAAATCCACTGTATCAGATAAAGATACAGCTAGTCCGGTTCAAACGGTAACCGGTAAAGACTTATCAAACCCGTTAATGGCTGTCACTTTGCCAAAAAGTGAAAAAGATGAAGGCTCATCTTCCAGAAGACGCTTACCTCTTTCATTTACCCAGACTCTTAGACAAAAAACCAAAAAATCCCAGTAAAATAAAGACCTAGAATCTATTATAGCCCAAACTGTAGAAACATTACTTAAAGAACAACAAGAAAAAGATAAACATATAAACCCAAGCCCAATACAAAGTCCAAGACAAAATTCAGTTTCAAGTCCAAATAATTCAGATGATTTTTCAGACTAAATACAATTTGCTCAAGACCCAAACGATGATGACTCTGGTATGAGTTTTGATTAGATTGCCCTACACAATTTAGACACATTAAAAAAAAAATATATATATATATATATATATATATATATATATATATATATATATATATATATATATATATATATATATATATATATATATATATATATAATATTTATATATATATATATATATATATATACAATATTTATATATATATATATAAATAAATATGTGTAATAACATAGTAATTTTGCTTTAAAGAGGAATGCCTCTTTTGTCAAATAATGTGAGTCCCACTTTACTCACTACCACACATGTGTGGAAAAACTGCTGGGACGCGTCTTTTACTTTATTTTAGATAAGCATTAAGTAAGAGATAAGTATTTGATTTTTGTGTAGGACAGACACCAAGAGATAATGAATCAGACAAAGGACTGCGAATAATGCAAAAGAAGGAATCATTTCACGTGCGATGGGGCCCAATGCGCACCCGACGGAAAAGATAAGATTCTTTTTCATTTTGAAGTCCGGAGTTTGAAGTCCAGAAATATGTATATAAGACGACATTATCAAAAGAAGAAGGCAGAGCGGAAAAAAATCCACAACCAGAAAATTCATAATTCTCCAAAGCCTCTTCCTCTTAATAATTACTTTAAAAAAAAAAAAATCTTTCAGTTCTTTGTTTTAAGTTTGTTTTAAACTTTTTGTAAAGTTCTTTTGGAAGTCGTTCGGGTTTCCCGAAAGGGAAACTTCACTCTGTTCTTGTCACGACCCAAAATCTAGCCGCGAGTGGCACCCACACTTATCCTACTATGTGAGCGAACCAACCAATCTAAAACTCCAACATATTGAACAAAAATACAAAGCGGAAGACTTAAAACTCATTATCCCCAAATCTGGAAGTCATCATCACAAGAACATCTATCCTCAAGTTACAAATCTAGAAGTATCTAAGAAGCTAAAATAAATAAAAGGCTAGTCCATGCCGGAAGTTCAAGGCATCAAGACATTGAAGAGAAGATCCAGTCCAAGCTAGAAGCATTAGCTCACCCTGAAATCCGGTGTAGTGACGACTGGCTAGAAGTGCTGCTGAGTTGAAGACGACGGTACGTTTGCTGCATTCCCCAAATAACAAAGAAAGAAACAACAAGTAGGGGGTCAGTACAAACACAAGTACTGAGTAGGTATCATCGGCCAACTCAAAATAGAAAACAGTATATATCAGTTCATATCATAAATCAACTACAATACTCAACATGTAGTAACAAGTACTATAATCATCAATAAGTACTACCAAGTTCATCCATGAGGACTCAAGCCTCAATACCACACTCATTTGGGAATTAGGTTCATTACATTGAGTATATAAACATCTCTCAAGATTTATTATCTTTCTTCCTCTTGTGTCGGTACGTGACACTCCGATCCCCTACTACTATGTGTCGGAACGTGACACTCCGATCCCCTAATTCTACGTGTCGGTTCGTGACACCCGATCCCCTAATACTATGTGTCGGAACGTGACACTCCGATCCCCTACTACTATGTGTCGGAACGTGACACTCCGATCCCCTAATTCTACGTGTCGGTTCGTGACACCCGATCCCCTATGTGTCGGAACGTGACTATGTGTCGGAACGTGACACTCCGATCCCCTAATTCTATGTGTCGGAACGTGACACTCCGATCCCCTAATTCTACGTGTCGGTTCGTGACACCCGATCCCCTAATACTATGTGTCGGAACGTGACACTCCGATCCCCTAATTCTACGTGGCGGTTCGTGACACCCGATCCCCTAATACTAATGTGTCGGGA
>JABWTJ010000693.1:362152-373072 GCA_016801875.1 Solanum sitiens | reverse complement strand
ACCTCTTTTTTCAAAGGATTTAAGGATCACGTGTCTTTCTCCATTTGAACTTGCAAAAAAATTTCAGATTTCCTAAGTTCTTTCTTGGTATCTGTTGGCTTCAATTAGCAGCCCTAAAACACCTTAGCGTTCTTGAGTGCTGTCTAATTTTTCAAGTAAGAGTTTGAAGGAGAGTTTGAATTCTTGAAGTACAAGTTTAGAGGATAAATTTTCAGAATTAAGGTAAGACTTCAACCCATCTGTTTTCCTCTCTTTGATAATGTTTGGAGTGGAGAATTTTGTATATGTTTATCAAGAATTCATGGATTGTGATAAATCTTTGAGTCAATATTCTCCTATTATGCTGAAAGATTTGAGATTGTTAGTGGCTGCCTTATGAATATTGTTGTTGAGGGCTGGTTGGGTATCTCTGGAAATGATGTTTGAAGTTGTATTAATGTGTAGAGGAAGGGTGTGGTGGTTCACCATTTATGTAAGGGTTGTATGGGCCTGATTTCCATCAAATATTTTAGCTACTGTTTTGGAGAACCTTATTGTGATTAGCTGCTGATGTTAGCTTAATCATGACTTATGTTGTAGATTAGCACCCAATAAGGAAGGCTGAATCTGATAGTGGTATGGTCATAAATATAAGGTATGTAGGCTATTCGATCTATAGCCTTTTGGCATGAAATCTGCCACGCCTGCAATGTATATATTCAATGATAGTGATTCTCCTAAGTTCTATTTCTATGAAAAAAAGCATGGTGGTCAGCGGACATCTCCCAAATAGAACTAATATTTCTTTCCCCATTCTAAGTACATGGATCTACTTCATTATATGTTCACTACTCTATACTTGTGTAATTTCCCCTTGTGCTGTTATAGAAATGGTATTTGCAAAAGAAAGTTTGATGAATCCTTCTCCTAAGCCAATTGAAGTCAATTGTGCCATTAAGGTCTTAAAGTAAGGTGTTGATGTTTCATAGCTCCTTATGTCATTGTTTCTGCCTCAAAGTATTGTTTTCATGTATTCCACTACTGTTCCGTAATTTCATGTCTCCAAGATGATTATGACCACCAAATCAACATCTCAAAATGTTACGATTATCCAAAATAACATCTCAAAAGAGTTATGAACTGATTAACAATAATCTCAAAGATTAAAGAATCTAAAAGAAGGAATCTATATAATTAAGGGTGGCAGCTCAGGGGCGAAAGCCTAGCATGGGCCGATCCCTATTGGTATAGAAGGGTGGCAGCTCAGGGGCAAAAGCCTAGCATGGGCCGATCCCAAGTTGTGTAATTATGAGGACCGCATCCCAGGGGTTAATACGCCTAGCATGGGTCATCCTCTTCTACCACTGATCAGCTGGTCACTTGTATCACATGTCCAACAAAGATTATAACATACAAAAAGGTAAAGAAAAGAATGTAGCTTACTTGATTCCACAAGAGTAAGCAAAGGTGGTCTTCTCTCCTAATCTATGCACTCATATGTTGCTACTTGATTTCATTTGTGCCTTGTATTACATATACTTTTTGCCTTACATATTCAGTACATTTTTCGTACTGACGTCCCGTATTGGGGACGCTGCATTTCATGCTGCAGGCTCAGGTACACCAGCTAGTAGACCTCCTCAGTAGGAGCACTCAAAATTCTGCTACTTTTGGTGAGCTCCAAGTTGATTCGAAGCTTTATTAAGTCCTTGTTAAATTCGTTTGGTATTGTATCGTAGTTAAGGGTAAGGCGGGGTCTGTCCCGACCTACTCTAGTCTTCTATCTATTAGAGGCTTTGTAGACGTATGTACATGGTTCAGTTGTGTCTTAAGGAGTTGTGGCCTAAACGGCCAAGTCTTGTATATAACTTTTGGATCTACTTACGTTGGTTTGTATCGCTGCATCCAAAGTTAACTTGTCTCAATTGTTATAGTTACATGCTCAGTAAGAACAGGTTGTAGGTTGGTTCTCTCGGGCCTTTAGGGCATCGGGTGCCTGTCCGTCTTAATGGGTTTTGAGGCATGACAATAACTTTACCATGCTGCATCAATACACAACCTAAGCCCACTCCCGAAGCATCACAATACACTACATAGCCTTCTGTACCTTCTGGAAGTACCAACACAGGTGTAGAAGTTAATTTACTCTTCAGCTCTTGGAAGCTTCTTTCACACTCATCGCTCCACAGAAACTTGGTTCCTTTGTGTGTTAGCTTTGTTAAGGGTGCAACCATGGAAGAGAATCCTTCAACAAACCTTCTGTAATAACCTGCCAATCCAAGAAAACTACGGATCTCCATAGGCGTTGTAGGTCTTGGCCATTTTTTCACGGAGCTAAGGTTTTGCTTCTCTTGTTTCACTGTTTTTTTGGCACTTGTATAGAACATTACAGCATGCTATAGGTCTGTACTGGCTTGCAAACTGAGGATGTTCTACCTTTGGAATTAGAACAATCATAGTTGCATTTATCTGATTAAGGAGTTGCCCATTCGCTAAGAATTCAAGTATAGCAGTAGTTACCTCGTCACTTACAATTTTCCATGATGATTTGATCAACGAAAAGAAATACCTTAGAATCTGCAATCTGCAAATACCTTAGAATAACCTAACGAAAAGAAATACCTTAGAATAACCTCCCCTTAGAATGGTATGTCTAAACCTCTGCAAATAAACTTCTGCAAGGTATGGAATCTGCAATCTGCAGATTTGATGTTTTCTGGAACTGCTGCTGCAATCTGTAGATTTGTTGTTGTTAATGTTTTCTGTAACTGCTGCTGCAATTTGTAAATCTGTTGATTTCATGCTCTATATAAGTTCTTGGGTTTTTTCCCATTATAAACACAACTTAAAGAATCTTTTGGACAGAACTATCTATTTTCTGTACAGATGCATTGCATTACTCTTGATATTCACATACCAAATCACTATGCCTTTTGTGCTTCTATATATAAATATTTCTGCCAGTAAAATCTTTATTTTCTTTCTTATTATATAGAATATCCATGTTATTACCCATAACTTTTGACATCCTAGTAGAAGGCATGCTTCCATAACTACACACAAAGAGACAAATAATTATTAGGAGAATCTAATTGTTGTGTCTCCAAATTCCTTTTTTTTAAGTGTTCGTGTTAGTTTGCGTGCATCAGGGTTATTGTATAACACCAAATCTTTTATATTGTTTCTTATGAAATTTGAACCCTAATGCAATTATTCATTGTTGTTGAACTCATTTGGAATTCTAAACACCTAAGGGAAGATCATCTACTTTGAACATCAAAAGACAAGTAGGCATCTACTTTGAACATCAAAAGCTGCAATTTAATTTTCTGTAACTGCTGGACTTGCCTCTCTATATTGTTGCAATCTGAACTTCTTACCTCTTCTATATAACTGCTAATATCTTATTTGTGTAGGGAAATGGAGGTGATCAAATTTGAAGTGGATGATGAAGAGTTTTTGAACTATTGTAAAAGTTTGAATACATTATATTTGAACTATTGTGTACACATTTAGAATATTGATGTATAAGTATGGGTATGTACATAACACATACTATCTTTTGAAGTACTTTATGGGAAAATATAAATTAAAATTACTTATTAGCGCTAGAGATTATTTATTGCAATATAATATTGGAGTATTTTAATTAGAAATTGTGGCATAGGACTGTAAATTGTCTATGCACGTGGGCAAGGACAACACTTTAAAGTGTTGTCATACATTAGATAGAAAAGGCAACACTTGATAAATGTGGGCAATATGGTAGCAAAGGCCACGCTTCAAAGTGTAGCTGATAAGGCAACACTTTTAAATGTAGCAGCAAAAGCGTGGCTTTTTTCCTTTTAGGCTACGCTTGAAAGTGTAGCTGATAAGGCAACACTTTTAAGCGTAGCTACAAAGCGTGGCCTTTTTGAATTTGAGGCTACGCTTAAAAGTGTAGCTCATAAGGCAACACTTTTAAGCGTAGGTACAAAGCGTGGCCTTTTTTCCTTTTGGCTACGCTTTTAAGCGTAGCGTTGCCTTAAACTCTAAGGTTTCGCTGCTTTTGGCCACACCTGGAAAAGTGTGGCTTAAAGTCAAAAAGTGTGGCCTTTTACCAAAGGCCACACTTTTTCATAGTTTAGGTCACACTGTTCTAGGGTGGTTGGAGACATAAAATGTTGTAGTGATTACAGTAAAAATGACCTTTGTGCATTTGCTTAGGTGTGAACTCATGATACATGTAAGTGTGTTGAGGAGAAGGATATTCCTCCATGAACACCACTAAACATGGTACTGTTGAGTATGACCTTCATGGCACTAGGTCTAACTAGTGAAGGCCATTGTTGATTCAATTAACTCAAGTCTATGTGCATTGAAGTATGAGTGCCTACTTACTTTTGAGTGATGTGGAATCTGCCTTAGTATGATTAAAAGAAGGATGTATGATGAACTCTTAATAAAATGGATTGTAATGACCATGTTATGATCGGGATGTTCCTCCTATGACCATGATAAGAGCCTTTTGATTGATGCATTAAAGAGTGAGTGAATTGAAGTTTTTCTTGCTTGTGTGCATTGAGTGCTAAATTATGTGAAGTTGTTTCCTCATAATTTTGGTGCATTAACTTCTATGTGATGATTATATAAATATGATGAACTTCTCTATGATGCATTGAAGTCCTTGTTGTGAATAAATGTTCTAAGTGTCATTCGAGGACGAATCTTCCCAAGTAGGGGATATTGTAAGACCCCCAAAATGAGATAGGGTGTCTAGAGACTAACATGTTTGTCTTAATGTCCTAAGGTCCTAAAATGACTTATAATATTTTTTAGAGGCAGTGTGCAAAGTTTGAAGAGATTTGGAAGTCAAACGTCAAGGGGCGACTAAAACGTTCGACGACTATTCACCTATGTGCCTTATGTGTCTATGAATGCTTAAAGTTGTATGAAATGATCTTATAAAGTCTTAAAATGAGTTATAATGATGTTTAATGGTATTATATGAAGTTTCGTGAAGTTTTGAGGTCAAACGTCCACGAACTTCCAAGACATTCGAAAGTTAGCCCTTAGGACGTTCATGTGCGTGTTGATGGGGCCTTGCATGTTTGGACGATTTACGTGTACTTTTTTGGATGAAACTTATGTGGAAGTTCAAAAACTTTTTAAGGGTTGTATTTAAGTGGGAAACGTCCGGGTAAGACTTCTAAAGGGCCCCGCAAAAGGGACCACAAGAAGGACCCAAGGCTGGTTGAGACACTGCCTTGGCAGTGTCAATCGACTGAACAAACGATGGCCAGTTGGTTGACCAACGGCCCTTAGGTGAGGTCTCGTCGATTGATACTTAGATTGGGCAGGTCTCAACCCAAAATTTGTCCAAGGACCAATCGACGGAAGCCAAAGGACGACCAGTCGATTGGGTCCATCGATGGTGGCCTGGTGCCACTGCCTGTGGACTATTTCATTATCCCATTCACCCCACGTGATAACCTTACCCCACATGATTTATTTGGTGATTTTTGGGCGTATTTAAGTGATCAAAAACGTGATCAACCCATTCCCAAACCAACTCACACAAATTGAACCTCTCAATGAATATTCTCCCTAGAAACCACCATTGTTTGTGAAGCTCAAGAACAACTTGGAGCTTGGATTTCCATGTATGAATCATAAGGTTTTAAAGGTTTTAATGAATAAAAAGGTATGGTGATCCTTCATCTCTAGTTATCCTTCCATCTAGAGAGTTAATCTCAAAGTTTCAAAAGAGATTTTATGATCAAATTTCTCCTTCGTCAATCTAGCCATGGGTTCTTTCTAAAAACGTTTTTAGTGATTAAATCATGATAAATTGAAGTTAATATATTGGTTTTAACGTGATTTTTACAACAATTGCATGATGAACCCATGTCCCTTCCCAAACTTGATTTAGCCCTTGCATGGGCATTGTGATCATGGATTGTTAATGGTTGAATTGCGATTCTCTTACGTTGAATTGTCTATATTTACTTTTAGTTATGTGAATTAATGATTAATTGATGATGAAGATCCATGTGGATCAATGTATGAAGATTTGAGCATGCCTAGCCTAGCTATCAATATGATCACTGTAACATTAGCCTTTTAATAAATAATAGTGAATTTCGATTATGTTGTGGTTCTTGTAGCTACTGCCATAGGTTAATAAATTGGTTGAATTGTGAATATAAATATGATATGATCAAAGTAAAGAAGGCTTGGTATAATCAATCTAGGTGCTTCTAAGCTATTAAGTAGTAACATATGATTCACTGTAACATTGCCTTTTTAATGATTTAATGTTGAAATTGATTAGGTGAAGATGATTATAGCTACTGTTTTAGGTTTTTGTTATGAATGAATTATGGGTATAAACCCTTGATGATTTAAATCAATGGAACTTTGATAAGTATTAATCTACAAGTTTTAGCCTAAAAGTATCTAATGCTATGAAGCTAATGTGATCTCAATTTAGGGTAGAAGAAGCATGATTTAGTCGTGATTGTTATGGCTATATCTACTACCCTAGGTTGGTATTATTGGTATAGTATGAAAGTTAATCATTATAAATAAAGTAAAGTATAGTATGATCTTGTAGCGACTTGTACATGGTTTCTTTTATGATTAAAGTACATATGGCTACTGCCCTCTATGAATTGTTGATGAACAATGTGTATTGATCAATGATGATCAAATGGTGAGAAATTGGTAAGAATGCTTATCTCTTCTACTTTCCTTATAGTATTGTAGTTGATGAAGCCTTGTATGGCATTGTGTGGTATGGTCCACTTATGGTGGCGATGTTTACTTTATTGTCATTATAATATGTTGACCATGTCCTTGAAGGCAAATTGATGATTATATGAATGAGTGGTTATGATGATCACCTTATGTGTAACTTGTGCCTAGTATTCCATTATAGTTTTGAACCTAGGTTGTGTCACTATTGTTATGAGCATGTGAATGGCTTTGTAAGAGCATGTGTAGGTGCTGTCATGGGTTAAGTGTTAATGATTGATGACCCCTACCCATGTACCCCTATGTGAATGTGTAAATAGCTAATGTTAGGAGTCTTAAAGTATTCTATGAAGTCAACTTGTCTCCTAATGTATTGTGTGTTGTGTGGTCTATGCTTGCAGAGTATTGTGGTCTAAAAGGTTGGCTGCCTCAATGAGTTGTTGATTGCCATTATGTGATTATTGTAAGACCCCAAAAATAACCTAGGTTAACTAGAGCCTAATATGTTGGTCTTGATGGTCTAAGGTCCTAAATACGTCTAATATGTGGTATAGAGGCAGTAGCTAAAGTATTAGGTGTGTTGGAAGTCAAACGTCAAGGGACGACTAAGACGTTCGACGACTAAGTCACCTAAATGCCTTGTATGTGGTTCTATGTGTTTATGTGTGTTTCATGATGTTTTAAGGTTCTTAATTGAGTTATTATAGCATGTATATGCAGTGTGTCAAGTTTCGAGAAGATTGGAGGTCAAACGTCCAAGAACGTCCAAGGCTTTCGAAAGATATGCCTTGAATCGACCTTGTGTGTCTATGCATGTTTTGTCAAAGTTTATGTGTTCGTCTTGTATGAAATTTATGTGAGAGGTGTTAAACTCATAGACGATCGTATTTGGGTTGGAAACGTCCGGGAAATTATCCCCAAGGACCATTCAAGGGTCCTTGAGGAAGGACCCAAAATCAGTGTGCAGGCTGTCTCAAGCAGACCTTGGCGACGGAGCAGTCAACGGCCCGTTGGCCTGATGACGCCCCGTAGAGGGTCCCATCGTGGGTGACTTAACCAAGGGTGAGGTTTGGAACTTTGTCCAGCCACTGTAGCCACCAATGGAGGGCTGTGACGCCCCGTCGTGGCTGTGACGCCCCGTCAAGGCCAGGCGTCGCACACACCTGTGTTCCTGCGCAGGCTGCTGTCCACTTAGGGGTGAATTGGTAAATTCACCCCACTTCTAAATTAAGTCATCGAAGGTTTATTAAGGGTATTTTGTGTATTTTAAATGAGTTTATAAGTGTTAAACACTTAGAAGATTTCATTCTTCCAAAAACAAAACCGCAAATCCCTTAAGAATTCCCAAAATCTCCATGAGAGTTCAAAGTGAAGATGAAGCTTGAAGATGGGTCTTCAATGGAGTTTCTTCTTCAATTAACATTGGATTCTTCAAATAATGTATGGGAGTTCTTCATCTAAGGTTTGCTATCACCTTAGAGCCAATTTCAAAGATGATTTCAAAGAATTTCAAAAAAAGATGAAAAATTCCAATTTCTACTCTAAATCATGGGTTCTTGCATGAAACATTTTCAAATATTAACAAATGATATTATTGATGTTTAAATGATGTTTTCCAATGAAATTCTCCATGAACCCGTGATCTTCTCAAATCTCTAAATTTCACAAAAATATGGGTTATGTGATTATGTCTTGAGATTAATGAATTCATGTGTATATTTCTATGGGCTTTTGATTCATGTATATATTATGTATGAATGATGTATAGGCTGTTTCAATTTTATTAATTGAGTAATGAATACTCTTGGATCTATTGCATGTTAAGCTTGTTGAATCGATATGAACTTAATCCTTATAAATTCTAGTGTAGTTTTCTATGGGTTTTCTATTGATGTAAGTATTGTATTCCATTGATGTATATTTTGTCTTAGATTGGTAAATCTATATTGAATTGACTTAGATTAATTGATTATTATGGTTTATGCTTTGAATTGATGTTTATGGCCATGGGTAAGGGTCTTATGGTATTGAATTGAATGGTTTGGCTTTGGTCGAAGTGATCAGATCAAGTGGGTGGTATGCTGACCTAACTCTTTTATTATTATGTATAGTTAATGTAATTTAGCTCTTGAATTATGTGTGATTGGTATGGTCCACTTATGGTAGTGGTGTTATGTGAATTGATGTGGCCTTGTCGGCGTTACTTTATGCAATATGATGATCATGGCCTTATTGGCATTACTTGAAGTATATGATGATTATGTGATGTATGATAATGTCTATCTATATGTGAAAGTATTTGTGTTCTTATATGAAATTATGTTAGAGTATAGGATGTTATTCCTAAGTACTTCTAAAATGACTTATATTGTATGTTAAAGTGAAATATATGGTGTCTTGTTTAGGTAGACTTATGTCCCTTGCTTGATGCTTATATGAATATGATTATATGATGATTTGACTTAGTATGTTAAGAGTCTTGAATGTGTGAATGACATGTGACCTTGAATGATGAAAAGAAGGTCTTTATGTGAAACCTTGAAACCAAGGGTAAAAGTAATGTAAATTGAAGTCGAACGCCGTAAGGGTATCTTTCATGTGGGATGATGGACCTAGGTTGATTTGCTGGAATGGCATCATATCTCCCTAGAAAAAGTCATAATGAGCTTCTTGTCGCCATTGGAAGGCAATCCCTAGAGGACCTCTTTGGTAGGGTAGATGTAATTGGGTTATGAACTATATATGGAACCCTCTTGTATGAACCTTAATGTGAATCAATCTATGAGAACAAAGGCTAGCACCAAGTGAGTATGGTAAGGGAAGTAGTTCTAGTTAAGTATGAGACTAGAATGCAAAGAAACCCTTCATATTCCTTAACCATGTGCCTACATGGGATGTGTCCAAGTTCTACCATTGGCAAGTAGAACAACCTCGTCGGGATAGGATAAAACTCCGGATTCCATGTCTTGCTACCATGGTCTATCTCGGTTATTGCCTATTCTCATCATATGGGATATTTACTAACATTAGATAAGTCTATGAGGTTTAGGTGGTGGTATGGGATGCTATCTAGACATTGCACAATAGGCTTTGAAGATGTTAGTGAAAGTCCCTAGGTCTTCTCCAAGACCATTATTTGAATGTCCTTATGTCATGAATATGTCTTGATGAATTAATTAACAAATGCCTTACGTTATAAAGTATGTAAGTGAATAAGTACCTAATCTAGAGTGGCTTTGGGATTCCTTAGTTAACTTGTGAAGAGGGCATAAAGGATGATCTATTCGTGTCTTATCTATGGAAGTTTTGAGGATGACTCTAGTTAAGGAAGATGTTTGGTGTTGTTGACATGATCTAAGCCTTAGGTAGTCTTAAGGACTATTTAGGTAATCTTGAAGAGGTCAATCATGGACGTTATCTTCTTGATTTACTTAAGTAGGTCTATCATCTATGTGTTGGTGTGCTTAGTGTAACGGCCTGTATTTTTGTATGTGGTAGTTCTATTCATGTTATACTTGACATATACTTATAGTGTAGGTGAGGGATCATGTTTCTTACATGATTAGTGTTGATTTAAACTAGCTTGGAAGGTGATGTAATGCCTTGCACGTTTTAGCATATGTATTGCAAGTTAACTCCGATGGAAAGTATTTAAGTAATTATAGTAAGGTGGTAATTGAGCTAGCAGTTGCATCACCTACTTGATCTATATTATAGTTAAAGGGCCCAAGTTTGATTGACCAGATTTAGGCTTATATTTAGGGGCTCATTTGAAGCCCAAACCTATTAAAGAAAATGTGAATGAAAGAAGGCCCAACAGCCAAATCTGCCAATTGGCCATTATGGATAAAGCCCAAGTGAAACTAAGTAAGTACATGACCTCCTAAGATTTGTTTTACCATGTTATTGGGCTAAGTGTGTACCACCTACTTGCACTAATCTGTCCCAAGCTGATTAAAAAGACGCAAAGGAAAAAATGGAACAGCCAAGGTCCAATAATATTAAGTCGCAAAAGGGCCCCAGTTAAAGGACAAGGCAGGTGGGGCACTTGACATTATATGGACCAAAATTGGTCAAGAGTGTCGGCCATAACACCTCCTTTTCAAAGGATAAGGATCAAGTCTTATTCTCCATTTTGAACTTGCAAAAATTTCAGATTTCCTAAGTTCTTTCTTGGTCTCTCTTGGCTTCAATTAGCAGCCCTAA
>JABWTJ010000693.1:340404-360103 GCA_016801875.1 Solanum sitiens | reverse complement strand
AAATCCCGAATCCTAGAAGCGGGAGTACTAGCATTTGGTTGGGGCCTATTTCCTAGGTTAGCTTGGCCCACAAAGTGATTGTTGACAACTTGAGCTTGAGCCGTCATGAGTTGGGTCAAGTTCATTAGGGCAGCCCCCAACTCCGCATTAGTCATATCACCCTCAACAAAAGGAGCTTGAGGCATAGGAGGCACTTGAGGTCCTTGAGGTTCCGGAGGCACTTGAGGTTCTTGAAGAGGAACCTCCTCATTTTCCTCCCCTAAGCCAACAATAGGAACTTGGTCAACATGGGGAAGGACTCTCTCATTTGGTACACCTCCCTCCTCCCTTCTAGCGGTCGATCTCCTCGTATTCATGTCCTAAAAACACAAAAGAAGAGGTTGAGAATAGACACCTTATATACTCAACTCTAAGGTACGATACTAGAATAGAGAAGAAAGTGAAACTTCTAGCATCCTATAGCCTCTTGTCCATGGATGTGTCGCGACTCACACCAATGACAAAGATACTACTAGATGTGGCTTGTGAGACTTTCAGACCTTAAACTATTTCCCAAAACCTTATGCTCTGATACCAAGTCTTGTCACGACCCGAAAGCACCCCCTAGAAGTTAGGGAAAACCTTTGAATCATGACCGGGCGTACTTGACCCCTTTGGGGCCTCGTACAAGCCCTCTAACTAGCATTCATAACATAAAGCATGAAAAGTAGTGCGGAATTTAAAACTTTTCACGATAATAATAATAAAAGGAGTCTTTTCATAAATACTAAGAAATCTTATCGTCACAAGCCAACTTAAAGACACAACTTGGAATCTTAGGGACACGGCCCCTTTACGATAAAAGTAAATACATTTTTAAGTATTAATGAAGAAACTAAGAAACATAAAACTATGTCCTCGAATATATGAGGACATACCAAATTCTTGAGAGATAAAGTTCCCAAGCTTCGACTCCGATCCTCCCAAAAGGGCTTCCAACCTATACTCATAAGGTATAAAAAGTATGGGGTTAGTACAACAATGTACTAAGTATGGCATATGCAAAAACATGCAAAAAGGGACATTTTAGTAAAGATAGTTTTTTATGCAATTCAAATATAACCTTCATGAATCTAGAAGCAAACCCACATAAGAATCAACAATTAACACTTTATGGCTATCTTACCAAACTTAAAGTAAACAAAAGGAACATTTCAATTAACTTTGCTAAACTTGCAATAAAATTGAATAAAGCATCATAGTGAACATTTTGAATTCTTACAATGAAGACCTTACAGTGAATGGCACGGTCCAAGTCATATGAACCCTTTTCCTTTGAAGTTGCCCTAACCCAAGGTTATACTAAGACTCCCTAAGGTGAGCCAAGAAGGGACTCTCATTACACCTCCCTTCAAAGCACACCAAAGCGACCCTTAAAAATACCAAATCTTAGGCTTACTTCGTTAGAAATCAAATCCAAGCCCTTGGCTAACATATGCAAAACACTAATGGAAATATAGGTCATACCAAGTGCAATGTGAGAGTAGCATCCCATACTCCCACTCCCACTTAGTACTCCTAATGGATTCCATTTACTCAAGTACTCCACAATAATCCTCCATAACACTACACCATAGTACTCATTCACACGGATTTCATGAAGGTACTCTTCTCCCATAGTAGGTATAGGTCAAACCAAGTGCAATGTGAGAATAGCATCCCATACTATTACACCCACTCAATGCTCCTACTCGGTAAATAATGTGGATTGAGCAATTCATGACATACATACACAATTTCAACAATATACAAGATAATTAGTTTCAAATCAATTCTTTTGTGGGAGTTAGCTTAACCGACAAAGACCATGAGAGCTAGACATGGAATCCCGATATTAACCCCTATCAGATGAGGGATCCTTACTTGCCTAGTGTAAGGTCATGCTTCTTAGCGTTTACATAGCTTTTCCAATAGCTACACCTATGCGGGCACATACTTAAGGGATAAGGAGAATGTTACTAAGTAACTCACTCTCTACTAACGAGGAGTACTCATCTAAAGAGGTACTTTAGATTACAACATCTCAACTAACGAAGTGCAATCCACCTCCCCTTCATATACTCTCGGTGCTAGGCATAACTCCACAAGGATTTCTCAACATAATAGTCTATCTTAGAAAGCTCACTAGGAAATGGAGAGGTTGTTACTAGACACTAAATCTCAACTCACGAAGTGTGTCCACCTCAAGATTCCCCTTTTTGCTCAACTTGACATAATACAATCTTAAAAGAGTGTGTGTACATGTGCACACCTTGCATATAAGCATCATTTCATTATCATCAAGTTCTACTCATATTTAACCTTGATTCATCAAGATACACACTCTACATACTTCTCATAATCATATACTTCATTTAGACATAAACTAGGTCAAACATGCAATTCAAGCTACATCAAACACAACACAAGACCCATTTCCAATATATCTTCATTTCACATATTAGACCTTCAAGATCACATACTCAAACCATACTAAGTAACATCAAGTTTATCAATTAGCACCGTCACCCATAAGGTGGACCATACCACTCAAATAGCAATTCATAATAAGAATTATACAATAAGAGCAACTCATCAACAAATCAAACCATCATTAACCATAAGCAATTTATCAATATTTCACCATATTAAGGCCCTTAGGGCAGTAGCTACACCAACACGACAAATACAAGAAGACCCAAGTTCATACCCTACTCAAATCATGCTCACATAACCCATTTTTAAGTCAAAAATTGAAGTATGCATAAACAAGAGTTTCATGGAGTTTTAACATCAAAATCATCTTTTCAAACCAAGATAAATACATTTAAATCATTAGAACTTAGTTACAAGAAGACCCATAATAGAAATCAAAGTTTAGAAGAAGTTGAGTTTAAAACCCCTTTTTGAAAACCAATTTGGAAGTTGGCTTCTTGAATGGAAAGGTATTCAAGAATGGATACCATACCTTTAGGAGAAAGAAACCCACGAATTTGATGAAGGAACAAGCCCAAAGCAGACCTCCTTTCCCTCCTTGAGCCTTGGCTTCAATGGTGACTTTGAGAGAGTTTTCTTTTTAGAGAGAGAGTTTGAATGTTGAAGTGAGGGGGTCTTGTCTAGGTCTAGGGTTTAAAACTAATTTAATATAACCTAAAAATACCAAAATTATACACCTAGGGTCTTATAAGACTTGGGGTGTATTTACATAAAACACCCCAAGTTGGCAACCTTAAGTCGTGCACTGGCAGGCCTCGTCGACGAGACCTCCTCGACGGACCATCACGTTCACCACGGACCGTCATGGGGGTCTCGTCGAGGAACACTTGGCTCCAACGGGAGACTGTCCAAGTTTCCACTCTCTGTCACTCACGACGCCCTGGATCGACGGACCGTCCTGAGTGCAATGGACCGTCGCCATGGTCGTCGTGAGCTACTGATGGGCAGACTTTGCCCAAGTCTTGGGCCCTTCATCTAGGGCCCCTTGTGGGTCCTAGGTGGGGTCGTGCCCGGACGTCAAACCCCTAAAATTAGTCGTCTAGGTCTAAGGAACATCCGACGCATGTTTCAAGTAAAACGAACGCATAAAACTCATCCAAACTCGCCAACACATACAAGTACATTCTAAGGCATACCATCCGAACGTCATGGACGTTTTTGGTCGATTGAACTACAAACATAACCAAACTTTGCACACTGCCTAAGGACACCAAACTAACTCCGTTTAACTTAAAATTAACTCAAGAAACAACCATGACACTCTAGTTCACCTTAGTTCATTTTGGGGCGTTATATTCTCCCCCACTTGGAATAACATTCGTCCTCGAATGACACTTAAATTTTAAGAACAACAAGGACTCACTTAGCATCATATAATACACTTAGATCATGATCAAAACACTAACAATCAAAGCATCCACTAGCAAGGAACATCATTTTACACTTTCAACACTTAGCAACATAGGCAACTTTCACCAATTTTCACAAAGTCAAAAATTCAACCTCAATCTTCTTTTATGGAGGAACTACCTTCTCCAACGTTAAAAATGCTCATAAACAATGCCTTTACACACATTGAAACTTAAATTCAAGACAAACCAATTTTCTTCAAAATGCCAAATTTTATTACAGTGAAGTTGACTGCCATCTTACCAAATTTTTTGAAAAATTCATTCTCTAAGCAATTCATCAAGACGACATGATCATAGGAACTATAAAACCATATATACTCATTTCATAACACAAAAGCAACAATAACCAAGAGTTGAGACTTACCAAAACCATCAATCCAGATTAATTATCCTTTCTAGCCCCCATCCCATAGGAAGGGTTCTTCTTGGGAGCATTAGGATCTAGGGAAGTTTGATTGACATCTCTCCCCCTTGATTTAAGGTTTGGGCAGTCCCTCATCTTGTGGCCTCTATTACCACATGCAAAACAACCATCCGTTCTGGCAAGACACTTACCCCCATGTTGCTTGCCACAAGTAGGGCACCTAGCCCTTTCATAGGAATGACCACCACCTTGAGAAGATTGATTTGGAGCCCTATCCTTGTTTTCCATAGAAGAATCTTGGGGATAAAACCTCTTCTTAGGCCTTTGGTGACTAGAATCATCCGACCTAGGTCTCTTACCCTCTTGCCTTATCTCCCTAATTTTGGACTCCTCAATTTGTTGCGCATAAACCATGAGCCTAGAGATATCCATGTCATTAAGAAGCATAGCCGTACGACACTCTTTTTCCACCAAGCTAGACACGCCCATCACAAACTTGTTCATCCTATCCCTAGGGTTGGCTACCATGTTTGGGGCATACTTAGAGAGTTGGGTGAATTTGAGAGAGTACTCTTGCACACTCATTCCCTCTTGACGGAGGTTCATGAATTCAACCGTCTTCTTCTCCCTCCACTCTAAAGGAAAGAATCTATCTAGGAAAGCCTCTTTTAATTCCTCCCAATCAACCGGTCCTCTTTCTAAGGGTCTCTCACCCCTCCATTGCTCATACCACACTTGAGCAACATCTTTAAGTTGGTAAGCGGCCAATTCCGCTTTCTCCATAGGGATCATACCCATAGCATCTACCACCTTGAAAACCTCACCTATGAAGCCTTGTGGATCTTCATCCACCTTAGTGCCATGAAAAGTAAGAGGGTTCATCCTCATAAAATCTCGAATCCTAGAAGCGGGAGTATTAGCATTTGATTGGGGCCTATCTCCTAGGTTAGATTGGCCCACAAAGTGATTGTTGACAACTTGAGCTTGAGCCGTCATGAGTTGGGTCAAGTTCATTAGGGCAGCCCTCAACTCCGCATTAGTCATATCACCCTCAACAAAAGGAGCTTGAGGCATAGGAGGCACTTGAGGTCCTTGAGGTTCCAGAGGCACTTGAGGTTCTTGAAGAGGAACCTCCTCATTTTCCTCCCCTAAGCCAACAATAGGAACTTGGTCAACATGGGGAAGGACTCTCTCATTTGGTACACCTCCCTCCTCCCTTCTAGCGGTCGATCTCCTCGTATTCATGTCCTAAAAACACAAAAGAAGATGTTGAGAATAGACACCTTATATACTCAACTCTAAGGCACGATACTAGAATAGAGAAGAAAGTGAAACTTCTAGCATCCTATAGCCTCTTGTCCATGGATGTGTCGCGACTCACACGAATGACCAAGATACTACTAGATGTGGCTTGTGAGACTTTCAGACCTTAAACTATTTCCCAAAACCTTATGCTCTGATACCAAGTCTTGTCACGACCCGAAAGCACCCTCTAGAAGTTAGGGAAAACCTTTGAATCATGACCGGGAGTACTTGACCCCTTTGCGGTCTCGTACAAGCCCTCTAACTATCATTCATAACATAAAGCATGAAAAGTAGTGGGGAATTTAAAACTTTTCACGATAATAATAATAAAAGGAGTATTTTCATAAATACTAAGAAATCTTATCGTCACAAGCCAACTTAAAGACACAACTTGGAATCTTAGGGACACCGCCCCTTTACGATAAAAGTAAATACATTTTTAAGTATTAATGAAGAAACTAAGAAACATAAAAATATGTCCTCGAATATATGAGGACATACCAAATTCTTGAGAGTTAAAGTTCCCAAGATTCGACTCCGATCCTCCCAAAAAGGCTTCCAACCTATACTCATAAGGTATAAAAAGTATGGCATATGCAAAAACATGCAAAAAGGGACATTTTAGTAAAGATAGCTTTTTATGCAATTCAAATATAACCTTCATGAATCTAGAAGCAAACCCACATAAGAATCAACAATTAACACTTTATGGCTATCTTACCAAACTTAAAGTAAACAAAAGGAACATTTCAATTAACTTTGCTAAACTTTCAATAAAATTGAATAAAGCATCATAGTGAACATTTTGAATTCTTACAATGAAGACCTTACAGTGAATGGCACGGTCCAAGTCATATGAACCCTTTTCCTTTGAAGTTGCCCTAACCCAAGGTTATCCTAAGACTCCCTAAGGTGAGCCAAGAAGGGACTCTCATTACACCTCCCTTCAAAGCACACCAAAGCGACCCTTAAAACTACCAAATCTTAGGCTTACTTCGTTAGAAATCAAATCCACGCCCTTGGCTAACATATGCAAAACACTCATGGAAATATAGGTCATACCAAGTGCAATGTGAGAGTAGCATCCCATACTACCACTACCACTTAGTACTCCTAATGGATTCCATTTACTCAAGTACTCCACAATAATCCTCCATAACACTACACCATAGTACTCATTCACACGGATTTCATGAAGGTACTCTTCTCCCATAGTAGGTATAGGTCACACCAAGTGCAATGTGAGAATAGCATCCCATACTACTACTCCCACTCAATGCTCCTACTCGGTAACTAATGTGGATTGAGCACTTCACGACATACATACACAAATTCAACAATATACAAGATAATTAGTTTCAAATCAATTCTTTGTGGGAGTTAGCTTAACCGACAAAGACCATGAGAGCTAGACATGAAATCCCGATATTAACCCCTATCGGATGAGGGATCCTTACTTGCCTAGTGTAAGGTCATGCTTCTTAGCGTTTACATGGCTTTTCCAATAGCTACACCTATGCGGGCACATAGTTAAGGGATAAGGAGATTGTTACTATGTAACTCACTCTCTACTAACGAGGAGTACTCATCTCAAGAGATACTTTGGATTACAACATCTCAACTAACGAAGTGCAATCCACCTCCCCTTCATATCCTCTCGGTGCTAGGCATAACTCCACACGGATTTCTCAACATAATAGTCTATCTTAGAAAGCTCACTAGGAAATAGAGAGGTTGTTACTAGACACTACATCTCAACTCACGAAGTGTGTCCACCTCAAGATTCAACTTTTTGCTCAACTTGACATAATACAATCTTAAAAGTGTGTGTGTACATGTGCACACCTTGCATATAAGCATCATTTCATTATCATCAAGTTCTACTCATACTTTAACCTTGATTCATCAAGATACACACTCTACATACTTCTCATAATCATATACTTCATTTAGACGTAAACTAGGTCAAACATGCAATTCAAGCTACATCAACACAACATAAGACCCATTTCCAATATATCTTCATTTCACATATTATACCTTTAAGATCACATATTCAAACCATACTAAGTAACATCAAGTTCATCAATTAGCACCGCCACCCATAAGGTGGACCATACCACTCAAATAGCAATTCATAATAAGAATTATACAATGAGAGCAACTCATCAACAAATCAAACCATCATTACCCATAATCAATTTATCAATATTTCACCATATTAAGGCCCTTAGGGCAGTAGCTACACCAACACGACAAATACAAGAAGACCCAAGTTCATACCAAACTCAAATCATGCTCACATAACCCATTTTCAAGTCAAAAATTGAAGTATACATAAACAAGAGTTTCATGGAGTTTTAACATCAAAATCATCTATTCAAACCAAGATAAATACATTTAAACCATTAGAACTTAGTTACAAGAAGACCCATAATAGAAATCAAAGTTTAGAAGAAGTTGAGTTTAAAACCCCTTTTTGGAAACCATTTTGGAAGTTGGCTTCTTGAATGGAAAGGTATTCAAGAATGGATACCATACCTTTAGGAGAAAGAAACCCACAAATTTGATGAACGAACAAGCCCAAAGCAGCCCTCCTTTCCCTCCTTGAGACTTGGCTTCAATGGTGACTTTGAGAGAGTTTTCTTTTTAGAGAGAGAGTTTGAATGTTGAAGTGAGGGGGTCTTGTCTAGGTCTAGGGTTTAAAACTAATTTAATATAACCTAAAAATACCAAAATTATACACCTAGGGTCTTAAAAGACTTGGGTGTATTTACATAAAACACCCCAAGTTGGCAGCCTTAAGTCGTGCACTTGCAGGCCTCGTCGACGAGACCTCCTTGACGGACCGTCACGTTCACCACGAACTGTCATGGGGGTATCGTCGAGGAACACTTGGCTCCAACTGGAGCCTGTCCAAGTTTCCACTCTCTGTCACTCACGACGCCCTGGATCGACGGACCGTCCAGAGTTTAACGGACCATCGCCATGGTCATCGTGATCCACTGATGGGCCGACTTTGCCCAAGTCTTGGGCCCTTCATCTAGGGCCCCTTGTGGGTCCTAGGTGGGGTCGTGCCCAGACGTCAAACCCCTAAACTAAGTCGTCTAGTTCTAAGGAACATCCGACGCTTGTTTCAAGTAAAACGAACACATAAAACTCATCCAAACTCGCCAAGACATACAAGTACATTCTAAGGCATACCATCCGAACGTCATGGATGTTTTTTGTCGATTGAACTACAAACTTAACCAAACTTTGCACACTGCCTAAGGACACCAAACTAACTCCGTTTAACTTAAAATTAACTCAAGAAACAAACATGAGGCTCTAGTTCACCTTAGTTCATTTTGGGGCGTTATATAGGGTGACCTAAAGATGATGAAGGTTATGCCTATGTGCTTATAGAATGATATGCTATATGTGGTAAAGTGAAGTATGTGTGTGTCTTGGTTGGTAGACTTGTGTCCCTTGCTTGACTCCTATGGAATGTATGCATGAGATGTCTTGACTTAGTATGCTAAATCCTCTTACTCTTGTATGTGTGAATGATGCGTGGCCTTGAACATAGTGAGAAGGTCAAATTATGTGGAGCCCTCAATCTAGTTGAGAGGTTATGATATCCATGAAGTCGAAAACCGCAATGGTATCCTTCTTGTGTGGATGATGGAATTAAGGTTGGTTGGATGGAACTACATTAAATCATCCTTAGAAAAGTCATTAAGCTAACCTATTCGACATTGAAAGGCAGCCCTAGGGGACCTCTTTGGTAGGGTGAATGTGATTGGGTTATGAACTAGATATGGAACCCCTTCATGTGATCCTTTATGTGAATTACTCTATGATAACAAAGGCTAGCACCGAGTGAGTATGGTATGGAAAGTTGCGCTATATAAGATGAAATTAGAGAACAAATAAGCCCATCATATTCCTTAACCATGTGTCTATGTGGGATATGTCCAAGTTCTACCATTGGCAAGTAAAACACCCTTATTGGAGTAGGTTACACTTTTGGATTTCACGCTTAGCTAGCATGGTCTATGTCGGTTATTGCCTATTCTCATCATATGGTGGTATGGGACGCTACCAAGACATTGCACCCTTAGTCTTTGAAGATGTTAGTGAGTGAGTTGCTAGGTCTTATCCAAGATCATTACTTGAATGTATTTATCTGATGAATGTATCTTAATTAACTAATGAAGTAATTACTTAAGTTATAAAGCATGTAAGTGAATGAGTACCTAGTCTAGAGTAACTCTAAGGATTTCCAAGCTAAAGTGTGAAGGGGGCATAAAGGATGATCTCTTCATATCTTACCTAGGGAGATCTTGAGAATGACTCTAGTTAGGAAAGTTTGTTGATATCTAGACATGACCTAACCTTAGGAAGTCTTAAGGATTATTTAGGTAATCTTGAAGAGGGTGTATTGGGATTCTCTTCTAGCATTTCTTATGTAAGTCTTTTGATAACCTCGGTGAGGTGAATGTCATATCATATATGTTATATGTTTTGGTATATTGTATGTATATATATCTCATTTTAGGTAATACAGAGGATCATTTAGGTGTGCTTAGAGAGGGTGTATGTGATTTCTCTCTTTGTCTTACTTAAGTGAGTCTTAGGATAGCTTTTAGTGAGAAGGTTGCATGCTAAAGGGAGTTCACTGTGAAGTTGAAATAGTTCACTGTAAGGTTGAAGTAATTCACTGTAACTGTGACATAGTTCACTGTAATGTCTTTAAAATGTGAATAAATTCTTAAGTCATATCTTAGGTGTTTCTAAGGTGTTAAATGTTGTTCTTATGCTTATACAATGATGTTTTGATGAAAAAGAGCATATTTCAATTAAATGTCTGTTATCATGTTTTTTATGCATTAAGCCATACTTAGTACATGTGTTTGTACTAATTCCATATCTTTATCTATATGTAAAGTGAGTTATAGGTGAAGGTGCTTTTGGAAGCGAAGCTTGGATTATAGGATCGTTCAAGCAAGTTTGAAGTATGTCCTCATTTGACTCGAGGGCATAGATGTCTATAGAGTTTAGTTTATTAAAGCATTGTAATAGACTTGATAGTACTATATTTCGATTGTGTGGTACATGTTCCAAGCATATTTCGAGTCTAAGATTTAATGAAATGAGACTTAGTATTTCCATTTGATATATGAAAGATATTTTGAAAGACTATTCAAATATTTGTGAAGTTTTAATTCTACACTACTTTTCATATAAGCATATGCGATGAATGATGCGGAAGAGTTTCTACTACACCTTCGAGAGGTAAAGTACGCCTGTTGCACTCCGAGAGTGGAATATCTTCTAGGGTATTCTCTCGGGATGTGACAGGAGTGGGGGCGGGTTCCTCAGGGTAAGTTGCCTCGAGGTTGGAGCAGGGGTCCTCGGTGCAGGGTACCTCGAGGTGGGAGGGGTGGGTGGGTGGGTGGGTGGCGAGGGTTCGATGGGATCGGGTGAGTCGAGGTGGGTGGGGACGGGGTTTTTGGTGCAGGGTGCATCGAGGTGGGAGAGGGGGGTCCTCGGGGCAGGGTGCCTCTAGTGAGAGGGGGGTTCCTCGGGGCACGGTGCCTCGAGGTAGGGGCAGGGTGGGGGTCCATGGGGTAGGGTGCCTCTAGGTGGTAGGTTGCCTCGAGTTGGGTGGGTGGGAGTGTATGGTCCTCAAGGCAGGGTTACTTGAAGTAGAGGGGGGAGGGGTTCCTCGGGATAGGGTGCCTAGAGGTAGGAGGGGGAGGAGGGTTCCTCAAGGCAGGGTGCCTCGAGGTGGGAGGGGGTGGGGGAGTTCCTTCGGGCAAGGTACCTCGAGATGTGTGGGTGAGGGCGAGGGGTGTTCCTCGGGGCAGGGTGCCTCCAGGGGGGGTTCCTCGGGGTAGGGTACCTCCATATGGGTGGGCGAGGGGGGGTCATCAGAAACTGGCTAAATTGAACTAGTTGAAATCCCTATGTTTGGTGAAGGATTGGGAGGGTCAAAGAAAGTCTAAAACAAGTAAAAAGACTTTGTATAGGTAAAATGTTGTATTGAGGGTCTAAACGTCCGATAACGACTCCACAAGGACCACCCAAAGGGTCCTTGGGGAAGACCCCAACTTAGGTAGGCAGGCTGCCAAAACAATTTTGTGGCAGCCTAGATTTTGCAATCATTGCGCGACGCACAACTGACACACATCCTAGTAAATTTTGCCTTGAGACGCGTGCATAGAACGAGGACCACTATCTCAAATCAGATTTCAGAAATAAATTGAAACAAACCTCGCAACGCGGAGCCACTTCCTAGATTGGTTGAAATCTTATTTAACCATTTTGACTCCACAAAAAGACCCATTTAAGAGAGGGTTCTTTGGGTAATTTAGGGGGTGATTATATATAGCCTTAGGGTAATTTTTAAGTTATTTTTCACTCACCCAAACCAAATTTCCAAAACAAAACCCAAAAGCTCTCATCTCTCTCTACTTTCTCTCACCCAAAATCCTCCATTAAAGAAAGAACAAAGCTTGAAGAAAAAGACCAATTTCTCTAGGATTTCACTTCAATTTCGTGAATAAATATTCATTAATGTATGGGTTCTTCACTCTTGGGATTCCTTTCCCCAAGAGGTCCTTTCAAAGTTGACTTCTAACTTACCCAATTCCATGGTTTTTTCCAATTCAAACGGGTTTTCTTCTAAACATCAAATTAATGATAAATTGTGATTGACTATGACTAATTAAGTGTAGATTGTTGGTTAATTTATTTTAATTGATGTGATTTCAAGTGGATCATGTCCCTTTCCCAAAATTCCCCAAATATTGGATCTTGCTTATGAATTGATGAGAATTGAAGAATGTATTGATTGTTACACTTGTTTTATATATTCTAATTCATTCATGTACTGCCTAGGGTAAGGTGTTGTTGGGATTGGATCTATTTCTTAAATAATTCATGATGAACCATATTCCCCTAACCCTAGGTTATGAATTGAAGTTAATTTTTATAGTGATTATGCAATTGACCTAGCTATTGTGCTAATTACTATTGTATGATGGTATTACACCCATTGTTGGGTTGAATTGGATGGCCGATGGTAAGACCAAGGATGATAAATTGTGAAGGAGATTGGGTAAGTCCTTATGATACAAACTTTTAATTCAATTATGATTACTTATGTTTGGTGATGAAGTTACATTGAAGTGTACCTGATGATGAGATTGATAGGGTTGGTATAATGTTGAATTGAAATGTCTTGACTATGGTTTGTGAGTTGTTGACTAAGATGTAAATGTTATAAGGATGGTGATAACTTAACAATGTGCCTTATTACGATGTGAGTATGTAAATGTGCTAACCTCACATGTATGAATTGTAATAAAGGAAAATACTCGTGCAATTCTTATTGAGCTATGATGATGATGATCGTATAAGGTAGATACCCTATGACCTAACTAAGTTATGACCATTAATAAAGGCATTAAAGAAATTTCAAAAGGGACTTTAGCTTAGCACCGAGAGAACTTGACAATGGAAGGTGTTGACTTTCTGTAGAGGAAGATTTACCCTATAGTTCCACATGAGCTGTTAACTCCCCTATGAGGGATACTAACCCTATGGATTCTCATGAGATGAGGCTGCAATGTTAAATGGCATGTAGAGAGTTCATACATATCTCCTAGTTCCTTAACTATGTTTCCCCCTAGGAATACTAGCTAGTAGATCCACTTACAAAGCTACATTTATGTTTTGTTCTACTTTGTCCAGTAGACCACCTTCCATCGGTGTAAGGTTTTACAACACCGGATTCCACATTAGGTCATGTGCTATATGTTGGTTAAGGCAAGAAGTTCACAAAAGGTAAAATGAAAGTAATGAATGAACTCTAAAGTAGGATGACCTAAGGGGTTTAGCTTAGTCTAGGTAGGGGTATGGGACTCTACCTATACATTGCACTAGTTACACTTGAAGGGAGTCTTAGGAGGATGTTCTTATATATGTATATGCTTATAAATGTAAAGAATATATATATGATGATCTTACATGTTGATGGCACCATATGATTTTGAATTCACTTATGAATATAAGTTTGGTCTCTATTGCTAAAGTATGATGTTATGTACTCTCAATGATAAGATATGTGAAGTTAGACTTTGGTTGTGGTTTTTGTTAGGTTTACTTGATTGAGTAAGGTTATGGTGCTTTGCCTAGTCATTGCACTAGTAAACTTAATGTGGGTTCATAAGTAATTGTCTTACTTTGGTTATGATTTAATGAAATCTTATCTATGCTTGTTGGGGTTATAACTTGATGATAGATTTGTCTTGGTTATGTGTTCATGTATGTTGGTATGCATGATTGAGTTGGCTAGACTTAGTATGGATGGTCTTGTTTTGATGAATATGAATTAATGACTTGTATTGGTTCTTGAATGTGCATAAGGATTTCCAAATGTAAAATAACATGCTTTAACGAAATGCCCTTTTAAGCATGATTTCACTTGTTTTATGTGCATATACTCACACTTTGTACAAGTGTATACTAACAAATCTTTTATGTTTACTACAAATGTAGGATCCGGCTGTTGACCTTATAGAAGGCCTTTGAAGACTGCTTGTATTTTTCCCAAGAGTTCGGTAGGTCCTCACTTTCCGAGGACAATGCCATTATCAAGCTATTGATGTTGTTCTAGTTATAAGACTTCTAGTTCTTTCATTTTCATTTCAAGATGATTGTTGTATATCCTATATGAGGTTCTTTGTTGTATTGACGTATGGGTTAAGCCCAATTGTTGAATTCGTTTTTGATGGTTTAATGTTAGACATATTATAGACATTCTTATGAGATTATGTTCCTATACTATGTATGTGAAATAAAATAGAAGACTATGTAATATTCTAATACAAAGGAGTCTATGTATACTCGATAAATATATATTTTGTGTAAGAGAGAGGTCTAAGTAAACCTCAATGTAGAAGTAATAAAAAGTTTTAAATTTATGCATTTTAACCTATGAATGTAATGATGAATGCTAAGAGACTAGTCTTAGTTCTCTTCGAGGACGACGATGATGGTTGCGTCTAGGGGAGTGCTCCCCGGATGTGACAAACTTGGTATCAGAGCATGAGGTTGAATACCTTTAGGATTGATGTCTCATTAAACCACGTCTATGTAGATTTTTATTCATAATTGTGAAGCACGCCACACTTATGAATGAGAGACTATGTGATTCTTAGGAAACTCTCATCTTCTTATAATCCTATGTCGTGCCTCTAGAGTCTAATTTATGTGTGTTTTAACCTAAACCTTGTAAGTTTGTTATAGGTATGAATACCCAAACAGAAGCCGCAAGAAATGCCGAGGAAGGCATCGTTAATGCGGGAGGACAAGACAACCAAGTGCCTCCACTTGAAGAAGTTGCTATGGATGATAATGTTCCTGTTGCTCCTCCTCTTATGGCGGATTGGGATATAAGGGCAGATTTTCTCCAAATGGCCCAACATATTACAATCCAAGAACAATCTATCACTACTCAAGCACAAGCAATGACGACCCACGCTAATCGAGACGTGATAACCTGAGAAACCAAAAAGTTATCACCATGGCCTCCCGTTTGAGGGATTTCACTAAGATGAATCCCCCTACATTCTATAGGTCCAAAGTTGAGGAAGACCCCCAAGAGTTCATTGATGAAACCTACAAGATTCTCTATGCTATAGGGTTGACTACTAGTGAGAAAGCCGAGTTAGCCACTTATCAACTCAAAGATGTCGCCCAAACTTGGTACGTCCAATGGAGAGACAATAGGCCTTTAAGGGGTGGACCGGTGACATGAGAGATTTTCAAGAAGGATTTTCTTTATAGGTTCTTTCCTAGAGAGAAAAGGGAAGCAAAAGTGGAAGAATTCATCAACCTTCGTCAAGGAGGTATGATTGTACTTGACTACTCCTTGAAATTTACTAAATTGTCAAAGTATTCTCCTTCTTTGGTTTTCGACCCTAGAGATGAAATAAGTCGCTTTGTGATGGGAGTGTCGGATGACTTGAAAGAAGAATGTTGTTCGGCTATGCTACATGATAATATGAACATTATTTGTCTCATGGTTCATTCTCAATAAGTGGAAGAGACTAGGGTGAAGAGGAAGAGTAGGGAAGCAAATAGGGCCAAGTCTTATGATGGTGGTTCTTCAAAGGGAAGGCTTGATATCCAAGACAATCCTAAGTTCAAGAAGAGGTTCTCTAATAGAGTTCTTTCCAAGTTCCCTAAGGCTTGTGATGAAAGGGTGTCTAACCCTAACCCTAAAAAGAGAAGGAGTGCTAGTTCAGCAAACGATAATCCTACTTGTGCCAAATGTGGTAAATGTCATTTCGGTGAATGTTTAGTTAGAATAGGCAATTATTTTAGTTGTGGTAAAAGTGGACACAAAGTTCGAGATTACCTGAATTTGAAGGGGAAAGACAAGGGGAGTGGGCAAACAAGTGGTTCTAATGTTGAGTCTTTGAAGAAGAATCGCTTCTATGCTCTCCGCTCTAGGGGTGAGCAAGAGACTTCTCCTGATGTGGTGACTTGTATGTTGAATATATTTTCTATTGATGTATATACTTTACTTGATCCCGGTGCTAATTTTATATTTGTTACTCCTCTAGCACCTAAAAAGTTTGACATTTTCCCGATATCTTGAATGAACCTTTTAAGGTGACTACCCCGATGGGTGACTCGGTTGTTGCAATAAGAGTGTATAGAAATTATCCTATAATGTTACGCAATAGAGTTACTCATGTTGAACTAGTAGAACTTGATATGTATGATTTTTATGCCATTTTGGGTATGGATTGGTTGCATGCTTGCTTTGCTTCCATAGATTTTAGAACAAGGGTGGTGAAGTGTAACTTTCCAAATGAACCCGTTTTAGAATGGAAGGGGGGAAATTCTATTCCTAGAGGTCGTATCATATCTTGTTTGAAAGCTTGTAAGATGATCTCTAAAGGGTGTTTATACCATATTGTGAGAGTCAAAGATTTAGACTCCGAAATTCCTCCCATTGAGATGGTTCCCGTAGTGAGTGAATTTTCGGAGGTCTTTACTAATAATCTTCCCGGTATTCCTCCCGAACGGGAAATTGATTTTGGTATTGAATTGCTACTGGACACAAATCCCATTTCAATTCCTCCTTATCAGATGGCTCCATCTGAATTGAAAGAGTTGAAGGCTCAACTTAAAGACCTACAGGACAAGGCTTTCATACGGCCTAATATTTCTCCATGGGGTGCTCTGGTATTGTTTGTAAAAAAGAATGGTGGGTCCCTTATAATATGTATCTATTACCGTCAACTTAAAAAAGTCACAATCAAGAACAAGTATCCTCTTCCTCGGATTGATGATTTATTTGATCAACTCCAAGGTGCGAGTTACTTTTAAAGATTGACTTGATATCGGGATATCACCAACTTAGGGTGAGAGGTCAAGATATTCCCAAGACCGCATTTTGAAATAGATATGTTTACTATGAGTTCTTAGTAATGTCCTTTGGTCTCACTAATGCTCCGGCAGCGTTTATGGACCTAATGAATAGGGTATTTCAAAGTTACCTAGATTTATTTGTCATTGTCTTCATTGACGACATCTTGATATATTTGGAAAATGAGGGTGAACACATGGACCATGTGAGGGTTGTTTTGCTAGTTTTTGAAGAACACCAATTGTTTTCCAAGTATAGAAAATGTGAGTTTTTGTTGAGGTAGGTAGCATTTCTTGGTCATATCATCTCTAGTGAAGGTGTAGAGGTTGATCCAAGAAAGACCGAAGTGGTGAAAAATTTTCCTAGACCTTTGGCTCCTACGGATATTAGGAGTTTCTTAGGCCTAGGTAGTTATTATAGAAGGTTTGTCGACGGGTTCGCATCAATTGCTTCCCCTTTGACAACCTTGACTCAAAAGAATGTGAAATTTGAGTGCTCAGAAGCATGTGAAAAAAGCTTCCAAATATTGAAGGATAGGCTTACCTCCGCTCCGGTATTGTATCTATCGGAGGGTACTAAGGGTTTTGTGGTTTATTGTGATGCATCCCGAGTTGGGTTGGGGTGTGCTCTTATGCAACATGGAAAGTTATAGCCTATGCTTCTAGGAAACTCAAAGCTCATGAGAAGGGTTATCCAACTCATGACCTTGAGTTAGTGGCCGTGGTATTTGCCTTGAAAATATAGAGGATTACTTCTATGGGGTTCATGTTGATATGTATATGGACCATAAAAGTCTTCAGTATGTATTCACCCAAAAGGAGTTGAATCTCCTAGAAAAAAAGGTGGTTAGAATTGTTGAAAGACTACGACATGAGTGTTCTCGATCACCCCGACAAGGCTAATGTGGTGGCTGACGCTCTAAGTCGTTTGTCCATGGGATGTGTGTCCCATGTGGAAGAAGCCAAGAGAAACCTAGTGAAGGATGTTCATAGGTTGGCTAGTTTAAGGGTTAGAATTGAAGGTTCTCCAAATGGTTGTGTTGTGGTACATCATAACTCCGAGTCGTCTTTGGTGGTTGTGGTGAAGTCCAAGCAACACCTTGATCAATTATTGATAGAGTTGAAATAATCAGTTCTTGGAAAATTGAATGAGTCATTCTCCCAAAGGGTGATGGTGTTCATAGGTACCAAGGGAGATTGTGTTTTCCCAATGTGAATGATTTGAGGAATAGGATTCTCGAGGAAGCTTATGGAGCCCCTTACTCTATTCATCCGGGTTCTACAAAAATGTACCATGATCTTAGAGAAGTGTTTTGGTGGGATGGACTAAAAAGGGACATTGTGGAGTTTGTTGCAAGTTGTTCCAATTGCCAACAAGTGAAGGCCGAGCACCAAAAGTCGAGTGGTTTACTACAAGAAATTTGAATTCCTACTTATAGGTGGGAAGATGTTGACATGGATTTTGTAGTTGGGTTACCTCTAAGTCGAAAGCAATATGACTCTATATGGGTGGTAGTGGATAGATTGACCAAATCTGCTCACTTTATTCCCGTCAAGTCTACTTATTTGGTGAAAGATTATGCAAGGATCTACATTGACAAGATAGTGAGTCTTCATGGGGTTCCTTTGTCCATCATATCGGATAAAGGTGCTCAATTTACATCTAGGTTTTTGAGGTCATTCAAAAAAGGCTTGGGTACTTAAGTGAAGTTTAGCACCGCTTTTCATCCTCAAATGGATGGTCAAGCGGAGTGTACCATTCAAACTCTTGAAGATATGCTTAGAGTTTGTATGATTGACTTTAAGGGAAACATGGATGAGCATTTGCCTTTGGTGGAGTTCTCATATAATAATAGCTTTCATTCATCCATTTCTATGGTTCCTTTCGAAGCATTGTATGGTAGGAGGTGTAGATATACTATTGGATGGTTTGAGGTTTGCAAGTCTTCACTTCTTGGTCCCGACTTGATCTGTAAGACCTTAGAGAAAGTTAATATCATAAGGAACCGGTTGCAAACAACCTATAGTCGGCAAAATTCTTATGCTGATCATAGGAGAAGGTATTTTAAAGTTGAAGAAGGTGATAAAATGTACTTGAAAATTTTGCTTATGAAAGGGGTGGTTAGATTTGGGAAGAAATAGAAGTTGAATCCTCGTTATGTGGGTCCCTATGAAATTTTGCAAAGGGTTGTAAGGTTGCATATGAGTTAAAACTCTCTAGTGAACTATCTTTTGTTTATCCGGTTCGTCGGGGCAGGGTGCCTCGTAGTGTGAAGGGGGGTTCCTTAGGGCATGGTGCCTCAACGTGAGAGGTGGGGTTCCTCGGGGCAGGGTGCCTCAAGGTGGGAGGGGCAGGGGTTCCTCGAGGTAGGGTAACTCGAGGTGGGAGGGGTGGGTGGGGGGGGTTCCTTGGGGTAGGGTGCCTCGAGGTGGTGGGTGGATCCTCGAGGCGGGGGGAATCGAGGTAGGTGGGGAGTGGGGTCCTCAAGGCAGTATTCCTCGAGGTGAGTGGGTTGGGGGGTCCTCGCAGCAGGGTGAGAAAACTGGGGTAATTCCTTGTGACAAGGTGCCTCGAGGTAGCGGTGGGGTGGCATGGGGGGAGGGGTCCTCGGGGTAGGGTGCATCAAGGTGGATGGAAGGGTTCCTTGCGACAGGGTGCCTCGAGGTGGGT
>JABWTJ010000693.1:302164-340364 GCA_016801875.1 Solanum sitiens | reverse complement strand
GTCATCGGGGATGGGTGCCTCTAGGTGGGTGGGGACTAGAGTTCTTAGGGAAGGATTCCTCGAGGTGAGAGGGGTGGGTTACCTCGGAGTAGGGTGGGGTAATTCCTCGGGGCAAGGTGCCTCGAGGTTTATGGGTGGGTGGGGTTACCTCGGGGTAGGGTGGCTCAAGGTAGGGGTAATGTGGCATAGGGGGGGAGGTCCTCGGGGCAGGTTGCCTCAAGGTGGGTGGGGTGGGGACGGGTTCCTCGGGCAAGGGTGCCTCAAGGTGGGTGGAGGTTTCCTTGGGGCAGAGCTCCTCGAGGTGGGTGAGGGGGTGTTCCTCTTGACAAGGTGCCTCGAGGTGGGTTGGAGGTCCTCGGGGCAGGTAACCTCGAGGTGGGTGGGTGGGTGGGGAGTCCTCTAGGCGTGGAGCCTCAAGGCGGTTGGGTGGGTGGAGCAGTTCTTGGGGTAGGGTGCCTCAACATGGGTGGGTGGGTGGAGGTCATCGTGGATGGGTGCCTTGAGTTGGGTGGGGGTTCCTCGGGGTAGGGTGCCTCTATAGATGAGGGTGGAGGTTTGCGTGTAGGTGCCTTAAGATGGGCAGTGGGGTGCGGGGGGGTTAAAGGGAAGGGTTCCTCACGCAATGGTGCCTCGAAGTGTGAGGGGGATTTCCTTGGGAAGGTCCTCGATCGTGCCTTAGAGGGTCCTCGGGTAGGTGCCTCGAGGGAAAGTGTGTGGTTCTTAGTATAGGGGGCATCGAGCCTATGGCCTTGGAGCGTAGGGGGTGGTGGGTTCATCGAAGCTGGTGCCTTGATGTTGTTGGGCGTGGTTCCGAATGTGCCGCGAGTGGAGGGGTGGGTTCCTCAAGACACATGCCTCGTCTGCAGTGTCTTCAAAGTGAAGTGGGGGGGTCCGTGGAAGGTACCTCGAGGTGGTGGTGGGTCCCGCGGGATAGAGGTACCTCTATGGAGGCGGGAGGATTTTTGAGATATGGCTCGACGTAGGGTGGAGGCCCTTCGGGAAGTTCCTCAAAGTTGGTGGGGGTGGGGGGGGTCTTTGTGTTAGGGGTCATTGGGGAATGGTTCCTTGATGTAGGTGGTTGGGTGGGGTTCATCGGGGATTTGTTCTTTGAGGTGGGTGGAGGGTAGGGAGGTTCCTCGGGGCAGGGTTCCTCAAAGTTGGTTGGGGGATCCTCCTGGTAAGGTGGGTGGGTGGGGGTCATCGGGGAAGGGTGCCTCGATGTAGGAGGGTATTTGGTAGGGGTTCCTCGGGGCCTCAACGTGGGTGAAGGGGGTCTTCGGGGCAAGGTGATTTGAGGTGTGGGGGGGGGGAGGGGGGATTCCTTAGGGCACGGTGCTTCGTAGTGGGATGGAGGGTTCCTCTAGGCAAGGATCTTCTAGGTGGGAGGGAGATGGGAGGGGTTCGTAAGGGAAGGGTGCCTCGAGGTTGGAGGGGTGTTTCCTCTGGGCAAGGTGCCTCAAGGTTGGTGGGTAGGGGTCCTCGGGGGTAGGGTGCCTCGAGGTGGGTGGGGAGGAGGGTCCTCAGGGTAGGGTGCCTAGAGGTGGGAGGGGTGAGGGGTCCTCAGTGTCACGACCCAGATTTTGGAATCCGAATTGCAAACGGCGTCGTTGACCTCTCAGAGGTTGCATACAAGCCTCTTCTTGCATTCATCACATTCATACGGTTAATTTTAGCGGAAAATTTAAAACTTTTTATTTATAGTTGAAGTATACATAGACTTCATATAAACGCATATCTTTAAGAAAGTTCATTGCTCATACATCAACCATCTAATTATAAGATCATGCAGCTTGAAAGAAATGGAATCTCATGTCATCAGTAATACTTGCCAAAATGGCATCATTACAAGCGTCTGAATAAAATAGGAAAGAAACACTAGTGGAAACTACCCCACTAGTTCAAACCTACTACTAAGCAAGAAATATAAAGGCAAACATCCTCGAATGCATGAGGACCTACCAAGTCCGGATGAAATCTCTAAGTCCGAACAGCTGCAATGATACCCTCAACATCCACCTAAGCATGCACCTAAAATAGTAATATTGTATGAAATTAGTACACATTTGTACTAAGTATGGGTAAATGCAACAACACATAACGGTAATTCATGAACAAGGATGGCTCTTCCTAATAAACAAGCTTTCTTAGAAGGTCAAGTCTCTTGACTTTGACTATTTTGTAATAGGAAGGTCATGCCATGAATATGTCACACATCATACACACATAGGTTCACATAATATACATTTCATTTTTGATATAGTATACATTTCATTTCCGTGAGACCTTGGAAACATGGACGTAACATTAAGACATCTCAAGTGAGGGCTCAACATATGGGATCTCAATCCGAGGGTCTCCTTTAGAAAACACAGAGCCTGCTTCATTCGTTCATTTGTACTTCACATTATTCATTTCATTCATTAATAGGCTGATGTGAACACCAGCTATACCTAGGATGAAGTTTAAGACTCTCATCGGGATCATGAAGTGCAATGACCAAGAATGACCTAATGTAAATACTCGAGTCCGATCTCACCTCCTGATTGTCTTGAACAAACACCTTCGGTATCATTCATTTCATTGTCTTTCATACTTTTAGGAACTTCAACCTTCACCGACATAGATCATGTGAGAATCATGAAATCCGGTGTCTTTCCCACACCGAAAAGAGGTGGAGTCACTGGCCAAAGTGAAACCAAAATATGCTAGCTTTATGGGTTCGAACGAAGCTAGTTCCCTATGTTGGCAACATAGTTCAAAGACTAGGAGATTTAAGGATACCCATACCCTCCTTGGTGGACAGTCTCATCTCATTAGATTTATGTGAACCTCCACCCTTCCCGAAGGAAGGCATCACCACTAACAGCTAGCCTATCGGTGCTTAGTTTAAAGTTCCTATTTAAATTCAACTCATACATCATCGAAGCTTGCTTCTTAGCATGAGGTATTCATCGCTCATTAGATGATTTCTCATCTCTTCTTTATGTATTAAGTGTGAATTGTCCTTACACTTACATATACAATGTGATTGAGACTTGTCTCTTAATGTTCAACACTCTCTTAGGTGAGTACTTTTGGTGACCTTTACTTAGGCTTGGTTGAGACTTGTCTCACCATTCATCTTAGCCTCTTATCATCTTGTCACTATTTTAATTAGCATCATAGTATAATATAATTACTCACCTCATTACGTGAATGTTCATTTAATAATCTTACCATTAACTCATGGTCTTACCCAATTCGGGTTACTCATAATTGACTAAGTGTTTCACGACAATCTAAGCACATGTTGTGTAAGACTTCTGCATTTTACACATGCAGCCAAGGGACCCAAGTTCAATCCCTAGTGGCTGCATTTATTTCATTTTAATGTGTCTCACAATTTCAGTCAAGGGACCCATGTTCGAATCCCTTAGGCATCACTTTATTTTTAATTATTTAGAGTGCTAGATGACTTCACTCATTCGGCCAAGAGGATATGGGATCGAATCCCAGTGGCCTCAATTTTTATTATTTTATTTTGGTGTGAGATTTATGTATCTCACACCCTTGGCCAAGAAGCCGAGTTCGAATCCCCCTTCCCTCACTATTTTCTTTTTCTTTTAATTTCAGGCTTCCTTCAACGTGCCCAAGTTCGAATCCCCTGTCTCAGCCTATTTTCTTTTATTTTATTTTTAGGCTTAATATCTTAATATTATGACCTTAAGGTCTCCAGTTCCATCCTCAATGGCAGCATATATTTTTCTTCATTTTTACTAGTGAATAGCCGAAACTATACGCCATTAACATATGCCTTTAATTCACTTTTTTTGCATTTAGCTTAGGCATTTTAGCTTAGAGTTTTAAATAAACTTTTAACCAATTCGTTAAGGAATTTACTTTTATTTTATTGTACATGAACATCACGATTTCATCATCATATATTAATAACACACCAAATACATAGAACCTAATTCACCACGTTCTTGAAAACAATCTGTAATATGCTTCTCATGATATTTAGCATTAGTGTGTACATAAAACATACATACAGTCGGACACACATAAAATGATCATACGCTGTCCGGAAACATCACATTACACACAATTACAAATATTCCAGAGATTGTCTATCAGCAAACATACCAACGCATGCATCACTTTTCGGAGGATCTAATGACAGGGGCATGCAACGGGGGCAACCTTAGTTATCGATTGGAATACGTACTGAACCTTAGGGGAGTCTTGGGAAAGGGACCAAGAGAAAATAAAACTCATACCTTTTTAGCCTTTACAAACAGCCACAACCACACTTTTCCACCCACCCACAAACCTTTCTTCTCAGCTTTGCTTCTTGTTCCCAAGTGAAGTTGTTTACTTATAACTCTTAGGCGTACGAATTTTTCCTTTTATTTTTAATGGATGCAGCCAAGAATACGTCTAGAACAGTGAATATACATTTGTTTTCTGTTTTTGAATTGTAAAATAAAGTTGAAAAACGTTTTAGAAGAGATAATGAATTAAGAGTAGGCATGAAGCACACTCCTAGTGGGAGTCATGGGCCCCTTTTGTGGGAATTGTTGTTGACTTAATCAACACAATTAAAATGGTAAAATCAGATTATAAAATATATATTAAGTTATTATAATGCCCCTCCTTATTTTAATTAATTTTTAATCAATTAATTTGTGCCCCCTTATGCCTCCAACTCGGCTCGAACCCGAGTGTGCAGGTAAGGTCAATCTCGGGTTTGACCACTGAGATTTGACTTATTTTAACTAATTAATATCTATACTTAATTAATTAAATATCAGCCTAGGGTAATTACTATACTACCCCTAGCCCCAAAATTACCTTTATACCCCTAGAACCATTAAAACCTAGGACTAACCCTCTAAGTCCGGTTAAGACTCATCCTGGTGAATCCTAGTATTCAGGTACACTTCATCGCTGGAACCAACTCTGCCTAGCTCAACTAACTCACCAAGTTGGTTGGCTTGGCTGGTGCATAGGTTCAGAGGTCTGGTTCCACGCGCATCAATCCGTGTGAACCAGGTCTAACCTAGGCATTCTATGTACGTTTAGGCCTTACTTAGCATAGTCATTTTTGGGTTGTCACACTCGGGGTAGTGTGCCTTGATGTGAGAGGGGTGGAAATGGGTGTTCCTCTAGGTAGGGTGTATCAAGGTAGGGGTGGGGTAAGGAAAGGTGGGGTAATTCCTTGGCGTAGGGTTCCTTGAGGTGGGTGGATGGGTGGGTGTACCTCGGGGCAAGGTGCCTCGAGGTAGGCGTAGGGTTTTGTGGGGTTGAGTTGGTGGGGGGGTTTACACGGGGCAGGGTGCCTCGAGATGGGAGGTAGGAGGGATTCCTCGAGGCAGGATGGCTCGATTTGTGTGTGTGGGGGTGGGGGGGGTTCCCAGGGGAATGTTACTCAAGGTGGGTTGGGGGGTTCCTCGGGGTAGGGTGGGTTTGTTGGTGGGGTCATCGGGGCAGGGTTCCTCTAGGTGTGTGGGTGGGTTCCTTGGGGCAGGGTTCCGCGAGGTGGGAGGGTGTGTTGTGGGGGTTCCTCAAGGCAGTGTGCCCCTAGGTGGGTGGAGGGGTCTTCGGGGCAAGGTAACTCGAGGTGGGAGGACGGGGGGTTCCTCAGGGCACAGTGCTTTGTGGTGGTAGGGGGGTTCCCCGGGGCAAGGTGCCTCGAGGTGGGTGGTGGGGGTCCTTGGGGAAGGGTGCGTCGAGGTGGGTTCCTCGGAGCATTACCTCGAGGTGGGTGGGTGGGTGGTCCTCGGGGCATGGTACCTCGAGGTGGGGTGTGGGAGGGTTGAGGTGGGGGTTTCCTCAGGGCAATCTATCCTCGAGGTGGGTGGGGGTGGGGGATTTCTCTTGGTAAGGTGCCTTGAGGTGGGCGGGTGGGGGTCCTCGGGCAGGGTGCCTCGAAGTGATTTATTTTGTGGGGATCCTATAGGTAGGGTGCATCTAGGTGGGTGGGGAGGTGGGGTTCCATGGTGCAGGGTGCCTCCAGGTACACGTGTGTGTGTGTGTGAGTGGTCCTCGGGGCAGGGTGCCTCATTGTGGGAGGGGTTTCCTCGAGGCAAGGTGCCTCGTGTTGGAAGGGGGGGTTCCTTAGGGGAGGGTGTCACGAGATGTGAGAGGTTTCCTTGGGGCAGTGTGCCTTATAGTGGGAGGGGGGGTTCCTCAAGGCTAGGTTCCTCGAGGTTGAAGAGGGGTTCCTCTGGGCAGGGTGGCTCATGGTGGGTGGGAAGAGGGGTCTTCGGGATAGGGTGACCCGAGGTGGGAGGGGTCGACGGTCCTCGGGGTAGGGTTCCTAGAGGTGGGAGGGGAAGGAGGGGGGAATCCTCAGAATAGGATGCCTCAAGATAGCGGTGGGGTAGTGAAACGTAGGGTAATTCCTTTGGGCAAAGTGCCTCGAGGTGGGTGAGGGTACCTTAGGATAGGGTGCCACGAGGTAGGGGTAGGGTGGGTTGGTGTAAGTGGGTGGGTGGGTGGAGGGTAGGGGGGTTCCTCGATGCAGGGTTCGTCATGGTTTGTTGGGTGGTCCTCAGGGTAGGGTGGGTTGGTGTGGGTCATCGAGGCATGGTGCCACGAGGTGGGTGGGTGGGTTCATTGGCGCAGTGTGCCTCTATGTGGATGGAGGGGTCATCGGGGCAAGGTAACTCGAGGTGGGAGGGCGGGGGGTTCCTCAGGGCACAGTTCTTTGTAGTGGTAGGGGGGTTCCCCGGGGTAAGGTGCCTCGAGGTGGGTGGTGGGGGTCCTCGGGGAAGGGTGCGTCAAGGTGGGTTACTCGGAGCACAGTGCCTCGAGGTTGGTGGGTGGGTGGTCCTCGGGGCATGGTGCCTCGAGGTGTGTCGGAGGTGGTGGGTGGGGGATTCCTCTTGGTAATGTGCCTCGAGGTGGGTGGGTGGGGGTCCTCGGGCAGGTTGCCTTTAAGTGATTTGTTTGGTGGGGATCCTTTGGGCAGGTGCATCTGGTGGGTCTGGAGGTGGGTGTTTCCATGGGGCAGGGTTTTTTTTTTTTTTTTTTTTTTTTGCGTCGAGTATGTGTGGTGTGGTCTCGGGGCAGGGTGCCTCATGGTGGGAGGGGGTTCCTCGGGGCAGGGTTTGCCTCGTGTGGAAGGGGTGTTCCTTAGGGGCAAGGTTAGTATCGAGGTGGGGGGGGTTCCTTGGGGCAGTGTACCTTATAGTGGGAGGGGGGGTTCCTCAAGGCTGGGTTCCTCGAGGTGGATAAGGGGTTCCTCAGGGCAGGGTGGCTCGTGGTGGGTGGGGAGAGGGGTCCTCGGGATAGGGTGCCTCGAGGTTTGATGGGTGGACGCTCCTCTGGGCAGGGTTCCTAGAGGTGGGAGGGGAAGGATGGGGGTATCCTCGGGGTAGGGTGCCTCCAGATAGGGGTGGAGTGGTGAAAGGTGGGGTAATTCCTTTGGGCAGGGTGCCTCGAGGTGGGTGGGGGTACCTCAGGATAGGGTACCACGAGGTAGGGGTGGGTGGGGGGGGGGTTATCGAGGCAGGGGTGCCTCAAGATGGGTTTGGGGTTGGGGGTTCCTCAAGGCAGGGTGCCTAGAGGTGGGTGGTGGGTGGAAAGGTGTGGGGGGGGGTTTCTTGGGACAAGGTGCCTCGAGGTTTGGGGGTTGTACTCCTGGCAGAGTGCCTTGAGGTGGTGGTGGTGGGGGTTCCTTGGGGATGGGTTCCTCGAGATGGTTGGGTGGGTGCAATGGAGGGGGTCCTCAAGTAAACGTGTCTGAACGTGGGTGCGTGGGGGTCCTCGAGGAATGGTGCGTCGACGTGGGTGGGTGGGTGGGGGTGTGGAGGGTAGGGGGGTTCCTCGAGGCAGGGTTCGTCAAGGGTTTGTTAGCTGGTCCTTGGGGTAGAGTGGGTTGGTATGGGTCATCGAGGCAGGGTGCCACGAGGTGGGTGGTGGTTCCTCGGGGCAGGTGCCTCTAGGGGGGGGTGTGGAGGGGTATTTCGGGCTGGGTTACTTGAGGTAGGGGGTTCCTCAAGGCATGGTGCTTCGTGGTGGGAGGGGTGGGGGGGTTCCTCGTGGAATAGTTCCTCGAAGTGGGAGGGAGTGGGTGTTCCTCAGGGTAGGGTGCCTCGAGGTGGGTGGGTGGGTGGTTCCTCTAGGCAAGGTGCCTCAAAGTGGGTGGGTGGGGGTCATCAGGGCAGGGCTTATTGATCTGGGTGAGGAGGGGGGATCCTTAGGGCAGGATGCCTCGAGGTTGGTCGGGTGGGGGGGTCCTCGAGGCAGGGTGTCTCAAGGTAAGAGCGGTGGGAGGGGGGTTCCTCGGTGGAATATGTCTCGACGTAGGGGTGGGGTGGGTAAAGGTGGGTTAAATCCTCGGGTTAGGGTGCCTTGAGGTACGAGGGGGGGAGGGGGGGGTTCCTCCGTGGTAATGTGCCTCGAGGTAGGGTTGGGATGGCGAAAGGTGGTCTAAATCCTTAGGATAGGGTACCGCGAGGAGGGAGGGGGCGAGGGGTTCCTTGGTAAAGGGTGGATCAACGTGGGGGAGGGAAGGGTCCCTCGGGGCAGGGTTACTCAAGCTGGATTGGGGGGGAGGGTCCTTGGGTTGGGTGTGTCACGACCGGAACCTAGACCCCAGACGACACCGGCGTCGTTGACCTCTCAGAGGTCACAGACAAGCCTACTTACGTCATTCTTACTTCATCCAGGTTAATTTTAGCGGAAAATTTGAAACTTTTTGTTTCTTAACATACTTGTTAAACATTCTTATCATTTCATAATTGTTCACCATCAACCATCTAACATTAAGAGAAAAGCAACTGAAAAAAATAGTTCAATAAGTAATAAGTGTATAATTGCCAAAATGGCACCAATGCAAAGTCTGAATAAAAACAAGAAAGAACCGCTAGTGGAACATGCTCCACTAGCTCAACTCTAAAACTAAGCTAGAATATAAAACAGTAGTATCCTCGAAAGCATGAGGACCTATCAACTCCGGATGAATGTTGGACGTCCGGATAACTGCAACAATGATCCTGCAACTCTATCGTCCACCTGTGCCAGCACCTAAAATAGTATAGTTGTATAGGGTTAGTACACACTTGTACTAAGTATGGGTATATGCAAGCACACACCAAGGACATGCATGAGAAAGAATAGCTCTTCCTTAACAACATGATTATGGGAAGTCAAGTCAGTGGAGTTGCCAAATTTTGGATTAGGAAAGTCAGTGAGCTTTCCAAATTTGGATTAGGAAAGTCAATGAGCTTTCCAAATTTGGATTAGGAAAGTCATGCCATGAGAGTAACATGTATCATCATAAATATCATATTGCACACAACACATAACATCTTACATATAGCACATATCATAGCACATAATATAGAACATATAGCTTCTTTCATATCATGCATTCATATGCCATGAGACCTTGGAATCATGTACTTGACATTAAGACTTTCCAAAATGAGGGCTCAACATATGGGACCTCAACTAGGGAGTCTTCATTAGCAAACACAGAGTCTGCTTCATTCATTCATTCGTACTTCATTTTATTTCATTCATAGGCCAGTGTGAAAACCAGCTATACCTACGGTGTAGTTTAAGACTTTCATCGGGTTTTCTGTGCAATGATCAAGAATAATCTAATGTCATTACCTGAGTCTAGCTCACCTCTTGATTATCCTATCCTAACACCTTTGGTATCATTCATTTCATTATGTGCTTCATTTGAGGCTGACCTCATTCATTCATTGGGAACTTTAACTTTAACCGACATAGATCATGTGAGCATCATGAAATCCAGTGTCTCCCCCACACCCAAAAGAGGTGGAATCACCGGCCTAGGTGACCCAAAAATATGCTAGCGTACATGGGAATTTAACCCCGCCAGATCCCTATATTGGCAGTATAGTTTCGAAGACTAGGAGATATAAGGAGACCCATACCCGGCAATCTGGACAGTCTCATCCCATGAGAGTTATGTGAACCTCCGCCCTTCCCGAAAAAAGGCATCACCGCTCATAGCTAGCCTATCGCTGCTCAGTATAAACTTCCATTTCATTCATCTCATACGTCATGGAAGCTGGCTTCTAGTATGAGGACATCATAGCTCATTAGATGATTTCTCATCTCATCATTAGTATTAAGTGTGTTAATCTCAATACTTTCATTAGAGTGTTCATAGAGACTGGTCTCTTCATTATCTTACACTCTCATAGGTGAGTACGTTTTGGTAACATTTACTTAGGCTCATTTGTGATTGCTCTCATCATTTTCATTAGCCTCATATCATGTTGTCACCACATTCATTTTCATTAGCACATTTACTCTTCATAATTACTCACCTCATTTTACGTAAATGTTCATTTCATCATATGCCAATATACTTGGCCATTGGTGTGTTTCATACCCTTACTTAGCCCTTCTAGGGTTTCATCATTTCATTGTTCATTTCATCATTCATTACATACATCTTAGGTTCACTTACTTTTAAACATATACTAGACTTATGAGTCTAGACATACAAGCCATGAGGCTTCATTCATAATTCGTTAAATGATTCATACATTCCTAAGATTATGTAGTACAATACTTATGTATCTTGTATATATGCCAAGATCTTGATATCCATCTAAGTAGGTCGCATTATTCTTGGATATTATGTTCACATATGACTTATGTATCAATACGGAAGTTTGGGCAAGCAAACCCAAGTTTGAATCACTTGAATATCATTTACATTTTTCGATGATTTTATTTTTAATATTCATAACATTAGAACTCTAGATTAAATCCCAACATTAACATCGTATCATTAATTTTCTACTTAATTTTCCTCTTAAATTGGCCGAAGTGTTGTGGGTTCAAACCCCCACAACCTCTTTTTATTTTTCATTAATATTTCATTGCCCAATTTCGCCTAAACCAAGAGGTTGTGGGATCAAACCCCCACAGCCTCTTTTATTTTTGTTATTTGATTTGCTGGGCTAGGGAGGTTGTGGGTTCGAACCCCCACAGCCTCCTTGATTTAATTTAATTTCGATAGAGGCTGTGAGGTGGTGGGTTCGAACCCCCACAGCCTCCTATATTTTTTTTAATTAATTTTCACTAGGTTAAACGTTTGGAAGTGAGGTTGTGGGATCGAGCCCCCATAGCCTCACTTTATTTCTTAATTATTTTCGCTACTCTCCATTTCCAGCCTTGAGGTCGTGGGTTCGATCCCCACGCCTCACTTTTTCTTTTCTTTATTTTTCTCTTCCTTCACTCGCTATCTGGAGGTCGTGGGTTCGAATCCCATGCCTCCCATCTATTTATTTAACTTATTTTTCTCTTCTTTCTCCTCCAGTGTCGCGAGTTCGAATCCCCCAGCCCCCTTTTTCTTTTCTCTTCTCACGAACTCACAGTAGCCAGGTTCGATTCCGCCCAACCCCATTTTTCTTTTTTTCTTTTCTCGCGAACTCACAGTAGCCAGGTTCGATTCCCCCAGCCCCATTTTGTTTTTCTTTTGTCGCGAAACCAGTAGCTAAAGGGTGAGGTCACAGGTTCGAATTCTGGTGGCCTTACCTCTTTAAAATGTATTAATTTCCAGAATTCTTTGTTAAGCTTTAGCCTAAATTAATATTGCATAGTTGCTGGAAATTTTAGTCATTCTTCAACTCATTTTCATCAACGTTTTCACATGATTCAAAGGGTGCATTCATAAATCATTTTAACACATTTTTAGGCGCATCTTTCATAAATTTATTTGGCTAAAAGATTGTTATTCAATCAACCATATTTCATTACAATGAACATCACATTGTGTACAAATTTTACACCTAAGATCCAAAATTGAACATGTAAATTCATAATTCCTACAGTGAATCCATTCACTGCCAACGTGCACACACACACACATATTTTTTTCTTTCTTCAATTATTCATTGGTTAACATTTTCGTGATTCACGCACATAAACATATTCACATTCAACATAAAAACCTCACACATACCGAAATCTACTAGCAAACAAACCCAACCTACGAATCATTGGGAGCTAGTGACAAGGACATGCAACGGGGAAACAACCCTAGTTTTGGAGTAAATATCTTGAATCATAAGGGGTCTCTTGGGAAAGGGACCAAGAGAGAAGAAACCCATACCTTATTTTTCTTGTTCAAACATGAATTTTCTGCCCAAAACCCTCTCCAAAATCAGTCCAAGCCTCCTCAACGTACACACCACTCGACGAACAACCTCTCTTTGCCTTGACGTTTTTGGTTACTTTGTCTTTCTCAAATTTTCGTGTGAGTTCTTCAAGTGTGAAGAACTCTTGATGTATTTTTAGTTCTTTGTTGTTTTTGGGAGAAACTAATCGTGAGAGAGAGTGATGAAACATGAGAGAGAGAGATTGTGAGAGAGTAGATAAATAATAGGAGTTTTAGTTTGGGAATTAGTCAAACTAGGACTGCTTATTAATTTTAAATAAAAACCTGATTTAATTAGCTTAGGGAAAGGACCATTATGCCGTTGAAAAATCAGATTTTTAATCAACAATTAAATCCTTGATTTGATGCTTCTAGTGGGGCTCGAACCCGAGTGACACCCTATTTGCGAAAATGGGTCACTTCGGGTCGCCCCAACCCGAATTGCTCATTTTAATTAAATTAATTAATTAATTAGTTAATTCCTCAGGGTAATTACTCTTTCGATTAAATCTTCATTTTTGAGAGCCTCACATGGTTGGTTCCAACCTTTCCAAGCTCAATTAACTCCCTAAGTTAGTTGGGTTTGTCGTAGTAAGGGTTCTGAGTTCTGGTTCTACGCGTATCAATCCGTGTGAACCTTTGTCTAATCGCAAGCATTGTTGACACCTTAAGTATTTATATTATTCATTTTTAGGGTTGTTACATTATCCCCCCCTTAGGAACATTCGTCCTCGAATGACACTACCACTACATATCGTAATGCCAGTCAGATCATAACAAAATCACTTTGCACAGTCAAGCAATAGCAACAAAATACGAAGAGATAAGGAAACATAGACTTAAGAGTAGGAAGTCTAACCTCAAAAGCTGAAAAGATGAGGGTAGCGGGATCTCATGTAGGCCTCAACCTCCCACGTAGCACCCTCAACAAGATGATTTATCCACAATACCTTCACTGTGAAAATCTCCTTGTTCCTCAGCCACTTGACCTGTCTGTCTAAGATCTCAATAGGTACCTCCACATAAGACAAGTCTTCACCAACCCCCAAACCTTCCACAGGTAGAATCGATGCTGGATCACCTAGGCACTTCTTCAACATGGAGACATGAATGAATGGATGAACAGAAGCTAGCTCCGCAGGCAATGCTAATTCATAGTCCACCTCACCCACACGTTGTAGGATCTCATAAGGCCAAACATACCTCGGACTCAGCTTCCCTTTTCTACCAAATCTCATCACCCCTTTCATAGGTGATATCTTCAAGTAAACCTGGTCACCAACATCAAACTCTAAGGGTCGTTTCCTGTTTTCTGCATATAACTTCTGCCGACTTTAAGCAGTAGCCAACCTGTCCCTAATCACTCTGACCTTCTCTAAGGCCTCATGAATGATCTCTGGACCCAAAATGGATAAATCTCCAACCTCGAACCACCCAACTAGAGATCTACAACTCCTACCATACAGTGCCTCTAATGGTGCCATCCCAATGCTGGAGTGATAGCTATTATTACACGAGAACTCTGTCAAAGGCAGATGGCCATCCCAGTTACCTCTGAAGTCAATCTCACACGCTCTCAACATGTCCTCCAACGTCTGAATGGTGCGCTCTACCTGCCCATCTGTCTAAGGATGAAAGGCACTGCTAAGCTTTACCTGCGTGCCCAAGATCTTCTGGAAAGATCTCCAGAAATGTGAAGTAAACTGAGCTCCTCTATCTGAAATGATAGATAAAGGAATCCCATGCCATCTCACAATCTCATCAATATAGAGTCTCGCATAATCCTCGGCTCTGTAAGTAGACTTCACAAGGATAAAGTGGGCAGACTTAGTCAATCTGTCCACAATAACCCATATGGAGTCATGCTGCCTCCTAGTCCTCGGAAGACCAACCACGAAGTCCATATTAATGGCCTCCCACTTCCAAGTCGGAACCTTAATAATCTGAGTCAGACCGCCATGCTTAAGATGCGCTGCCTTGACCTGCTGAAAATTAGGACACTTGGCCACATATTCTGCAATGTCCTTCTTCATGCCATCCCACCAATAAATCTGCTTAAGATCATGATACATCTTGGTGGAACCTGGATGTATGGAATATCTGGAACCATGGGCCTCTGCAACAATACTAGTCCGCAAATCATCCACATCTGGTACACAAAGCCTGTCCTGATACCTAAGTATGCCATCACCTCCCAAAGTGAAAGACTCAATCATCTTCATCAGCACTGAGTCCTTCAGCTCCATCAACACAGGATCTAGATGCTGACCCTGCTTGACTTCAACTACCAAGGATGATTCAGAACTAGGATGAACTGAAACACCCCAACTAATAGAGTCAACCAATCGCACACCCAGTCTGGCCAGTCTGTGTACATCTTTCACCAGCTCCTTCTTCTCATACTCAACGTGGGCTATACTTCCCATGATCATCCTGCTCAAAGCATCAACTACAATATTAGCCTTACATGGATGGTAGTGCACATTCATGTCATAATCCTTGAACAGCTCCAACCATCTCCGCTGACTTAGATTCAACTCCCTCTGAGTGAACACATACTGGAGACTCTCGTGGTCTGTGAATACATACACATGCACTCCATACAAGTAGTGCCTCCATAGCTTCAGTGCAAACACCACTACTGCCAACTCCAGGTCATGAGTGGGATAATTCTTTTCATGAACCTTGAGCTGTCTGGACGCATAGGCTATCACCTTACAAACCTGCATAAGAATACAACCCAAACCAACCCTAGATGCATCACAGTAAATAGTGTAATTCTCACCACACTTAGGCAAAGTAAGCACCGGGGCTGAAGTGAGTCTGTCCTTGAGCTCCTGGAAACTCTTCTCACAAGTTTTCGTCCATTGAAACTTGGCTTTTTTCTTAGTCAAAGTTGTTAATGGGGCAGCAATGGAAGAAAATCCCTCCACAAACCTGCGGTAGTAACCCGCCAGTCCCAAAAAGCTACATATTTCAGTGGGAGTAAGAGGCTTTGGCCAGTTCTTCACAGCCTCAGTCTTCCTGGGATCCACCTCCACGCCCTGATCGGACACAACATGACCCAGAAAGGTTACTGATTTCAGCCAGAATTCACATTTGCTGAATTTGGCATACAACTGATGTTGTCTAAGTACCTGCAAGGTTAGTCTCAAATGTTGTTCATGCTCTTCCTTGGTCTTAGAGTAGATGAGAATGTCATCAATGAATACTATGACTAAAGAGTCAAGGTATTCACAGAAGACTCTGTTCATGAGATCCATAAATGCGGCAGGTGCATTCGTGAGACCAAATGACATGACTAGAAACTCATAGTGACCATAGCGGGTACGAAAGGCTGTCTTTGGGATATCTCCATCCCTAAACCTAAGCTGATGATACCCTGAACGAAGATCAATCTTAGAAAAGAAACTAGACCCTTGGAGTTGATCGAATAAATCATTTATTCTGGGAACTGGATACTTATTCTTATAGTGACTTTGTTTAGCTGCCGATAATCGATACACATTCTAAGGGTTCCATCTTTCTTTTTCACAAACAACACTGGAGCGCCCCAAGGGGATATGATCGGCTGAATGAAACCCTTATCAGTGAGATCTTTTAACTGCAGCTTTAACTCTTTGAGTTCAGCTGGAGCCATTCTGTAAGGAGGAATTGAAATTGGTTTAGTATCGGGTTCTAATTCGATACCAAAATCAATCTCTCGAGGGGGAGGGACTACAGGCAAATCATCAGGAAATACATCTAGGAACTCATTCACTACAAGTACTGAGTATATGGATGGAATGTCTTGTTTTAGATCATTAACACTTACAAGATGACACAATAACCTCTTGGACATCATTTTATTGGCCTTAAGGTTCGAAATCAAGAGGTTAGGACGACTCGAGTTGTACCCTTCCTAGACTAGCTCCTGTTCATTAGGGAAACAAAATCTCACCACTCTACTTCGACAGACCAAGCAAGCATAACAACTATGAAGCCAGTCCATGCCAAGAATAACATAAAAATCATGCATGGGTAACTCAACCAAGTCTGCACACATAGTCTTACCACTTATCACTATTGGGCAACCCTTGTATAATCTATCAGTTCTTACATTTTCTCCTAAAGGTGTACTAACCACTATTGGATCATGCAGAACTTCAGGCAATAGCTCAAAAGTGAGAGCAAGCAAAGGAGTCACAAAGGAAAGCGTAGACCCTGGATCAATTAAATCATGAATAGAAGTTGAGAATACTTGCAGCATACCTGTGACCACATCAGCGGACTTCTCCTGCTCCTCTCTGCCCTTCAGGGCATAGAACCTGTTCCTCTTAGAAGGCTCGGCTGCTGCTGCACCCTGTGGATTAGGCCTAGGCTGAGCATTCGCTCCAACCTAACCTCTGTTCTGTGGGCAGTTCTAACCATGTGCCCACTCTTACCGCAACCGAAGCAGGCATTAGTGCCCTATTTGCACTCTCTACTCTGAGCTCGGCCACACTTAGCACAATTCTTTTTAGGACGCTGCATCTCACCTCCATTGCCCTTCTTGGGCTCAGTTCTGCCTCCTCTAGGTGCTGTACTCCTCTGAATATTTGAGTTCCCAGAACTCTGTTGCCCCTTCTTGAACCTGGGCTGCTCACGGATGCCAAAATTGTTTCTGTGGCCTCCATGGCTTGGACCTGCCTGATCTTGAGGCTTAGGCCTCCTAGCATCACGAATGACCCTATTTTTACGGCTGTCCTCTACCTGCTTGACATGCACCATCAACCTGGAGATGTCCATATTATCATGGAGCATCGCAGACCGACACTCGTCCTTCAGATATCCATTGATTCCTGTGAGGAACATGCTCATCTCATCCCTGCTGTTAGACACAAGGGAAGTAGAATACCTGGATAATTTAACAAACTTCAGTACTCACCTTATCCTTGCTATTAGATACTAAGGAAAGTAGCATACCTGGATAGCTTTACAAACTTCAGGGAATACTCCCTGACTGTCATAGATCCCTGCTTAAGGTTGATGAACTCCTAAACCTTGGCCTCCCTCATTTTTCTGGGAAAGAATCTCTCCAGAAAACCTGTCTTAAACAGCTCCCAAGTGACTGGAACTCCTCCCAAAGCTCGGCTATCCTACCACATCTTGCACCAAGTCTGTGCAATATCCTTGAGCTGATAGGAAGCCAGCTAAGCCTTCTCAGCATCTGTGGACCCACAGCTACCAGAATCTTATGCACCTCATCCACAAACTACTGGGTGTCCTCCGAAGTCTTAGACCTTGTGAAAATAGGAGGATTCATCCTCGTGAAGTCTCTCAGCCTGTCAGCCATGCTACGAGCCGGTGGGTTCTCCCTCTGAACATCCTGTCGGTTAACCTGGGCAGTCATAGCCTGGGCCTGCATAGTAATGGCCTGTGCCATTTGGGCGAGAGATGCCCTTACCTCAGCATCAGTCAACCCAGCTGGGTTAATTGGCATAGACACTCCATCAGCTGGAGCCTGGGGTGGAACCTGATTGTTCCTAGTAGCTACACCTCCTCTCCTCTGACCAATAGTCCTCCTAGTATTTATTCTCTCTAAACAACAAAGATTGATGTTAGACACGCTCATAACACCAAGAAATTAAATTTAGGAGAAGCACGATAAGATCAGAAAAAGGGAAGTTTTCCTACGCATCATGCAGTCTCTAATCCATGATAGTAGTGCACTTCACTACCATGACTTAGAAACTACTCAATGTGGTTGATGTGAACTCATTATTCTCGAAATTTAACATAGTGCTCTGATACCAACTTTGTCACGACCGGAATGTATACCCCAGACCAGATCGGCATCGTTGACCTCTCATAGGTCGCAGACAAGCCTACATACGTCATTCTTACTTCATCTAGGTTAATTTTAGCAGAAAATTTGAACTTTTTGTTTTCTTATTTCATGCTAAACATTTTAAACTTAATATCATGGCTGTTCACAAATAAACCATCTAATATAGAGATAATCAAATGTAAGAAATAGTGCAATACTGTAATAAATGTATAATTGCCAAAATGGCACCAATACACTATCTGAAATAAAAACGGAAAGAAACGCTAGTGGAACATGCTCCATTAGCTAAAGCCTACATCTAAGATAGATAGTAACGGTAGACATCCTCGAAAGCATAAGGTCCTAGCAGGTACGGATGAAAGCTCTACGTCCGGATAGCTGCAACGTCAACCTGTAAGCTCTAGCGTCCACCTGTGCCTGCACCTAAAAATATAGAGTTGTATGGGATTAGTACACACTTGTACTAAGTATGGGTATATGCAAGCACACACCACGTACATGCATGAGGAAGAATAGCTCTTTCCTAACAACATGATTATGGAAAGTCAAGTCAGTGGACTTGCCAAATTGGGATTAGGAAAGTTAGTTAACTTTCCAAATTTGGATTGAGAAACTTAGTGAGCTTTCCAAATTTGGATTAGGAAAGTCAGTGAGCTTTCCAAATTGGATTAGGAAAGTCATGCCATGAGACTTACATGGATCATCATACTTATCATATTGCACACAGCACATAACATCTTACACATAACACATATCACATAGCATATAGAACATAACATCTTTTATAACATTCATTCATATGCCATGAGACCTTGGAATCCTGGAATTGACATTAAGACTTTCCGAAATGAGGGCTCAACATATGGAACCTCTACTAGGGAGTCTTCATTAGCAAACACAAAGTCTTCTTCATTCATTCATACGTACTTTATTACATTTCGTTCATAGGCTAGTGTGAACACCAGCTATACCTAGGATGTAGTTTAAGACTTTCATCGGGTTTGCTGTGCAATGATCAAGAATAACCTAGGGTCATTACTTGAGTCTAGCTCACCTCTTGATTATCCTATCCTAACACCTTTGGTATCATTCATTTCATTATGTGCATCATTTGAGGCTGGCCTCATTCATTCATTGAGAACTTTAACTTTAACCGACATATATCATGTGAGCATCATCAAATCCACTGTCTATCCCACACCGAAAAGAGGTGGAATTACCGGCCAAAGTGAACGAAAACATACTAGCGTACATGGGAATTTAACCCCGCCAGATCCCAATATTGGAAGTATAGTTTCGAAGACTAGGACATATAAGGAGACCCATACCCGGCAAGCTGGACAGTCTCATCTCATGAGAGTTACGTGAACCTCCGCCCTTCCCAAAAGAAGGCATCACCGCTCATAGCTAGCCTATCGGTGCTCAGTATAAAGTTCTATTTCATTCATTTCATACGTAATGGAAGCTGGCTTCTAGTTTGAGGACATCATATCTCATTAGATGATTTCTCATCTCATCATTAGTATTAAGTGTGTTAATCTCAAAACATTCATTAGAGTGTTCATAGAGACTGGTCTATTCATTATCTTACACTCTCATAGGTGAGTACGTTTTAGTAATATTTACTTAGGCTCATTTGAGATTGATCTCATCATTTGCATTCATATCATGTTGTCAACTCATTCATTGTCATTAGCACATTTACTCTTCATAATTACTAACCTCATTTTACGTAAATGTTCATTTCATATTATGCCAATATACTTGGCCATTTGTGTGTTTCATACCCTTACTTAGCCCTTCTAGGTTTTCATCATTTCATTGTTCATTTCATCATTCAGTACATACATCTTAGGTTCACTTACTTTTAAACGTATACTAGACTTATGAGTTTAGACACACAAGCCATGAGGCTTCATTCATAATTCGTTAAGTGATTCATACATTCCTAAGATTATGTAGTACATGACTTATGTATCTTGTATATATGCCAACATCTTGATTTCGATCTAAGTAGATGGCATTATTCTTGGATATTTTGTTCACGTATGACTTATTTATCAATACGGAAGTTTAGGCAAGGAAACCCAAGTTTGAATCACTTGAATATCATTTACATTTTTCGATGATTTTATTTTTAATATTCATAAGATTAGAACTCTACATTAAATCCCAACATTAACATCGTATCATTAATTTTCTACTTAATTTTCCTCTTAAATTTGCCGAAGGGTTGTGGGTTCGAACCCCTAAAACCTCTTTTTATTTTTCATTAATACTTCATTGCCAAATTTCGCCTAAACCAAGAGGTTGTGGGATGAAACCCCCACAGCCTCTTTTATTTTTGTTATTTGATTCGCTGGGCTAGGGAGGTTGTGGGTTCGAACCCACACAACCTCCTTGATTTAATTTAATTTCCCTAGAGGCTGTGAGGTGGTGGGCTCGAACCCCAACAGCCTCCTATATTTTTTTTTATTTAATTTTTGCTAGGCTAAACGTTTGGCGGTGAGGTTGTGGGATCGAGCCCCCATAGCCTCACTTTATTTCTTATTTATTTTTGCTCCTCTCCATTTCCAGCCTTGAGGTCGTGGGTTCGATCCCCATGCCTCACTTTTTCTTTTCTTTATTTTTCTCTTCCTTCACTCGCTACCTGGAGGTCGTGGGTTCGAATCCCACGCCTCCCATCTATTTATTTAACTTATTTTTCTCTTCTTTCTCCACCAGTGTCTCGAGTTCAAATCCCCCAGCCCCCTTTTCTTTTCTTTGCTCGCGAACTCACAGTAGCCAGGTTCGATTCCCCCCAGCCCCATCTTCTTTTTTTCTTTTCTCGCGAACTCACACTAGCCAGGTTCGATTCCCCCCAGCCCCATTTTCTTTTTCTTTTCTCGCGAAACCAGTAGCTAAAGGGTGAGGTCACAGGTTCGAATCCTGGTGGCCTCACCTCTTTAAAATGTATTAATTTCCAGAATTCTTTGTTAAGCTTTAGACTAAATTAATATTGCATAGTTGCTGGAAATTTTAGTCATTCTACAACTCATTTTCATCAACGTTTTCACATGATTCAAAGGGTGCATTCATAAATCATTTAAACACATTTTTAGGCGCATCTTTCATAAATTTATTTGGCTAAAAGATTGTTATTCAATCAACCATATTTCATTACAATGAACATCACATTGTGTACAAATTTTACACCTAAGATACAAAGATTGAACATGTAAATTCATAATTCCTACAGTGAATACATTCACTGCCAACGTGCACACACACACATATTTTTTTCTTTCTTCGATTATACATTTGTTATCATTTTCGTGATTTCACGCACATAAACATATTCACATTCAACATAAAAAGATCACACATACCTAAATCTACCAGCAAACAAACCCAACCTACGAATCATTGGGAGCTAGTGACAAGGACATGCAACGGGGAAACAACCCTAGTTTTGGGGTGAATATCTTGAATCGTAAGGGGTCTCTTGGGAAAGGGACCAAGATAGAAGAAACCCATACCTTAATTTGCTTGTTCAAACGTGAAAATTCTCCCCAAAACCCTCTCCAAAATCAGTCCAAGCCTCCTCAACGTACACACCACTCGACGAACAACCTCTCTTTGCCTTGACGTTTTTGGTTTCTTTGTCTTTCTCAAATTTTCGTGTGAGTTCTTCAAGTGTGAAGAACTATTGATGTATTTTTAGTTCTTTGTTGTTTTTGGCAGAAACTAACCGTGAGAGAGATTGTGAGAGAGTAGACAAATAATAGGAGTTTTAGTTTGGGAATTAGTCAAACTAGGACTCTTTATTAATTTTAAATAAAAACGTGTTTTAATTAGCTTAGGGAAAGGACCATTATGCCCTTGAAAAATCAGATTTTTAATCAACAATTAAATCCTTAATTTGATGCTTCTAGTGGGGCTAGAACCCGAGTGACACCCTATTTGCGAAAATGGGTCACTTTGGGTCGCCCCAACCCAAATTGCTCTTTTTAATTAAATTAAATTAATTAATTAATTAATTCCTCAGTGTAATTACAATATTACCCTTGGCTTCGAAAAGACCATTTTACCCCTGGACCCTCAAAATTTAAAATTCTTCTTTTAAGTCCGGTAAAGACTCTTTCGATTAAATCTTTGTTTTCGAGAGCCTCACATGGTTGGTTCCAACCTTTCCAAGCTCAATTAACTCCCCAAGTTAGTTGTCTTTGTCGTAGTAAGAGTTCTGAGGTCTGGTTATACGCGTATCAATCCGTGTGAACCTTGGTCTAATCGCAAGCATTCTTGACACCTTAAGTATTTATCTTATTCATTTTTAGGGTTGTTACAGGATGGGTGGGTAGGTGGGGGTCATTAGTGCAGGGTGCCTCGAGGTGGGTGGGTGTGTTCCTCGATTCAGGGTTCCTAGAGGTGTGTGGTGTGTGGTGGAGGTTCATCCGGGCGGGGTGCCTCAAGGTTGGCGGGGGCTGAGGGGGCTGAGGGGCAGGGTAACTCGAGGTGGAAGAGGGGGTTCCTCAGGGCACAGTGCTTCATGGTGGGAGGGGGGTTCCTCGAGGTAGGGGGCGTTCCTCGGGGAAGGGTGCCTCGAGGTTAGTGGGTGGGGGGGTTCCTCAGGGCAATCTGCCCGAGGTGGGAGGGAGGGGGTCCTCAGGTCAGGGTGCGCCGAGGGGGTTGTAAAATTCCAGCAAAACGTATATGCCTAGTAAAGAGCAAAAATAGGTTTCAAGAATGCATTTGGGAAAATAGAGGCATCACATTGCCCAATATTAAATAGTATTGGGCATAATATAAAAATATTGGCTAAGGTGATAGCCAATTTTCTAAGTATGAATAAGCACTGTATCAAATGTACCTGTAAGGAAGATCCTAAGCTAAAAATCATGTGGCGTAATAGTAACACATTAGGTAATAGGCATCCAAGTGTCAAGCCTAGTACCATAGCACATGACCATTCAAAATGATCATGTAAATTAAGTAGTGCCCAAGGACATGGTGAGGGTCCTTGGGACAATAAGTAAACATTTCAAATGAGCCATCAAGAATAGTTAGTTATGAAAGTACAAACAACCCATGTGAAAGCACATGTGCAATACATGTGGGAATCAGCCAAGGGTGGGACCACGCAACCACCCTAACCGAATTTGGTTAGGGCGGTTAGGGACAAGCATGTGCGGACGGGTCCCTCCACGTGGGGAAAACTTACCTAACCAACTCTAGGCTCTAACTAACTGTCCTAACTAGCTACTTAACCTAGGACTAACCGAAATGGACCCATTAGTGCACCCGACAACCTAGGACTAAACCGGGTTGACACTAACCTAGTACATAACCTAAGATGGTCCAAAAGGGTTAGTTATGGTCCCAAAGACTTAAGGGTATTTTAGTAATTACCCTAGGTCCCTTAATTAATTAAATTAAGGATTTAATTAATTAATATAAATTCAAAATGTAGACCGAAACCATAGTCAACACCAATTTTCAGATTTTTGGTCAAGTCAACATTCTCCTATGTAAGTCAACTTAGGAGGGGCATTTTAGTAATTTATTTATTTATTTATTTAATTTACTAAATTAGCCTAAGTTGAATGAGTCAATATCAGCTCCTAAACCTAAAAACTCACGATTAAAATCTTGAGAACTGACGACGCAAAAAGGCAGAAAGTTTTGGTCGACGTTCTTTGGCGATTCCAAGGTTTCTTCAAGGTTTCGTGCAAGGTGGTCTTCGTAGATTAAGTTCTACTTAAGGCATGGGTTTATCTTCTGGAATTCTTTCTCTAAGACTACTTTCCATCGTAACGAATCCATGAAATCTCGAAACTAGGGTTGTTCCCATGGTTCTCGTTAAACTTCCTTTTCCCTAGTATCCTTGTTATGATTTCAATGTTGTATAGATTAGTCTTGATCATGTTGTTGGTATGTGGTGCTGCCTGATCTTAATGTGTAGGGTTCTTGATTTGTAAATGTTGAATGAACCTATAAGTTGTACTGGTTTGAGGTTAAGTGTTCATTACATGAATTAAAGAATGATGCTATGTTAAATTGTATCCAAAAATGTTAAGTGTTGATGTGTTATTTCCCTATGTGTAGTTATGATAAACGTGACTTTATGAAGATATTATGTTCATTAAAAGGTTAATATGATGCTGTCCGAAATGACTTATCACGTTAAGCTAAAGTATGATCTAAGGTTGGATAAAAAGATCTCCATGAAGTCATAATTTGAGTGAATGTTTGGCTTATGCCAATAAAATGGCCAACACTACATTGTCAAATAAGTTGTATGAAATTGACTATAATGTTATCTTCAAATAATTAAAAGATTGGCTAATGAATGATGTATCCCAAATAAGCATGAATGAATGTAACTCTGGCTTGTGCCAACAAAGATGACTATGAAGTCTTTTCCAAATTTTCTAGGCCAATACTAATTCTATGCCAATCATATATAGCCAAAAGATTGAAATGATAACTAAAGCACTCCTAAAGTAATTCAATGAATCCATATCCAAGGGCATGCCATTCATTGGGACAAGTCCCAAAATGCCATAAATGAATGAACTATGAATATATATAACTCATTGAATGAAGTTCTCAAAGTCAATAAACGATGATATGAAGCTAGTAAACGAAAGTAAGCAAGGAAAGGGAGTATTAACATAACTAAATATGTCTAATATAAAAAAGTGACCAGAATGAGGTGTTAAAAGAAGTGAGACAAGCCTCACTTACACCTAATATACTATGTTAAAAATACTCACGAATGAAGGTGTTAGAACGTGTGAGACCAGTCTCATTAACACCAAAGATGTAATGCAAGGAAAATTCACATTTAATCAAGGTAAAGAATGGTATGACAAGTCCTCAATAGATTAAGTAAACCTCAACCTAGAAGCAAGCTTCCATAATGTTGGAGTCAACTCGAAAAGATAAGAAGATAATGAAAGTGAGCAAAGCACCGATAGACTAGCTATGATCCTGTTCTAGCACGTGTAAGTCTCATGAGACGAGGCTACCACCGAGGTGGATAAGTAGTCTACATATGTCCCTAGTCTTCAATCTATTTCTAGCCAACATAGGAACTAGCCTGTAGTTTCCACCTAAGAGAGCTAGGTATGTTTTGGTTTCACCTTGGCCGGGATTCCACCTCTTTTCGGTGTGGGGAAGACACTGTATTTCATATTTAGCTCACATGATCTATGTCGGTTAATGCTCAAAAGAATGTTCTTCGTTCACTATAGCCGTGAGCCACCCTTTTAGGTGTGGGTAAACACTTAGCATGGATTCGGCTTAGCCGGGAATCAACCCTTTTCGGTGTGGGACAGACACTGGATTTCATGTTAGCTCACATAATCTTGATTCATTTTGATTACTAAATCTACACTTTTCGGTTTGGGGAAGACACTTGATTTCATGTTAGCTCGCATGATCTTACTTCTAAAGAAGTCTATAAGAAAGCAAGAAATAAAGATGATGGAACGTATGTTCAAAGTGAGCTATGAAAGTAAGAGCTTAAGAATGTCAATTGCCAATATCAATACCAATGAAGTTTCAGCAAATAATGGGCGAAGCCAAATAAGATTAGCTTATACTGACTTCTTATATGATGCCAATAAAAGGGAGTATAAATATAGTAGAAATCAAAGCTTCATAACTTTCCTAACATGAAAATGATGAAATAAGTGGCATAGCCAATAGAGAGTGGCATATGAAGTGTTAATGAATATATAGTGTAATGAATGACCCATTGTAAGGGTAGTTAAATCATTCCTTGGTCCTTGGAATACTTACTTGATTCAATGTGGGTATGGGACTACAATGAATCACTGCACTTGTAAGTAAAACAAAGGACCAAATAAATTATTGAAATACACAATGAGAAGAAGAAAAATTCTGAAAAATAATCTAAGTGTCAAAAATAGGGCTCTCGGGTTTGGAGAATCAAAAATTCAAATCTTCGCCTGAGTTGTTCTAAAATTATGTTGATGATTATAATGTCTTTTAATCACATATAAAATGAGTTGTTTTCTTTGAATGCATTTAAATACATAATATTAATACCATAATTCGCAACTAACGTATTACGAAAGTTTAGTGACTCAACTTTCCAGAAATGGCATGTTGTTTAGGTAGAGCTTTCCTTGATCATGCATAGCCTTATGTGTATGTGTGCATACACCAATACTTAGTACAAGTGGTGTACTAACCCTATACAATTTACTTTTTTATAGGTGCAGGTCAAAGAGCAAATTGAAGACTCATCGCAGCAGTTTGGACTCAGCGTTCTCCAGACCATTTGGTAGGTTCTATTGATTTCGAGGATGCTACAGTTTTAGTCTAGCATTAGTATTTAGACATAGCTAGTGTATGTTGTCCCTAGCGTTTCTTTCATATGTTTATTTGAAACTTTGTAATAAGGCCGTTTTGGCAAACTAATATGATATGTTATTCTTCTATTTGAATTGATTCTGCAATTGTTAGATGGTTGTTCCTTTACTTTGAGCTTAGTATATTATGTAACTAGTTAATAATTATATGAAGTCTATGTATACTTCATACGTTTAAAACGTTTTAAATTTTCCGCATATTTAACTAGATGAATGTGATGAATGCAAGAAGGGTCTTGTATGCGACCTCTGAGAGGTCAACGACGCCGGTTGAGATTCAGATTCCAGAATACGGGTAGTGATAGGTGGCCGCCTCAATGTGTTGTTGATATCCATTAGGTGATTATGTTGACCAATGTACACACACTTACACATCTTACAAGTAGTATAGGATCATGGAGTCTAATGAATGTGTATTCTCACATACACTTGTTGTAACAACCCTAAAAATGGATATGCTAAGTAATGCTTAATTTTTCTAGAATGCCTACGATTAGAACGGGTTCACACGGATTGATGCGCGTAGAACCAGACCTCTGAACCCTTGATACAGCCAAGCCAACTAACTTGGGGAGTTATTTGAGCTAGGAAAGGTTGGGTCCTGCCATGTAGGGCTCTCGAATACGAAGATTTACTCGAATGAGCCTGTTCTTGCACGTGTAAGTCTCATGAGACGAGGCTACCACCGAGGTGGATAAGTAGTCTACATATGTCCCTAGTCTTCGAACTATGTCTAGCCAACATAGGAACTAGCCTGTGGTTTCCACCTAAGAGAGCTAGGTATGTTTTGATTTCACCTTGGCCGGGATTCCACCTCTTTTTGGTGTGGGGAAGACACTATATTTCATATTTAGCTCACATGATCTATGTCGTTTAATGCTCAAAAGAATGTTCTTGGTTCACTATAGCCGTGAGCCACCCTTTTAGGTGTGGGTAAACACTTAGCATGGATTCGCCTTAGCCGGGAATCAACCCTTTTTTGGTGTGGGACAGACACTGGATTTCATGTTAGCTCACATAATCTTGATTCATTTTGATTACTAAATCTACACTTTTCGGTTTGGGGAAGACACTTGATTTCATGTTAGCTCGCATGATCTTACTTCTAAAGAAGTCTATAAGAAAGCAAGAAATAAAGATGATGGAACGTATGTTCAAAGTGAGCTATGAAAGTAAGAGCTTAAGAATGTCAATTGCCAATATCAATACCAATGAAGTTTCAGCAAATAATGGGCGAAGCCAAATAAGATTGGCTTATACTGACTTCTTATATGATGCCAATAAAAGGTAGTAGAAATATAATAGAAAATCAAAGCTTCATAACTTCCCTAACATGAAAATAATAAAATAAGTGGCATAGCCAATAGAGAGTGGCTTATGAAGTGTTAATGAATATATAATGTAATGAATCACCCATTGTAAGGATAGTGAAATCATTCCTTAGTCATTGGAATAATTACTTGATTCATTGTGGATATGGAACTACAATGAATCATTTCACTTGTAACTAAAACATAGGACCAAAGGAAAATATTGAACTACCCAACTAGAAGAAGAAAAAGACTGAAATATAAATTATGAAAAAGGGAGCTCTCGGGTTTGGAGGATCAAAAATTCAAATCTTCGCTAGAGTTGTTCTAAAATTATTTTTATGATTCTAATGTCTTGTAATCACATAGAAAATGAGTTGTGTGCTTTGAATTCATTAAAATACATCATATTAATACCACAATTCACAACTAACGAATTAGGAAAGTCTAGTGACTACACTTTCCAGAAATGACATGGCTTTTAGAAAGAGCTTTCCTTGATCATGATTAGCCTTATTTGTATGAGTGCATACACCCATACTTAGTACAAGTGGTGTACTAACCCTATACAATTTACTATTTTTATAGGTGCAGGTCAGAGAGCAGATTGAAAACTCATCGTAGAGGTTTGGACTCTATGTTCTCCAGACCATTTGGTAGGTCCTCTTGATTTCGAGGATGCTACAGCTTTAGTCTAGCATTAGTATTTAGACATAGCTAGTGTATGTTGTCCCTAGCGTTTCTTTCATACGTTTATTTGAAACTTTGTAATAAGGCCGTTTTGGCAAACTACTATGATATGTTATTCTTCTATTTGAATTGATTCTGCAATTGTTAGATGGTTGTTCCTTTACTTTGAGCTTAGTATATTATGTAACTAGTTAATAATTATATGATGTCGAGGTATACTTAATACGTTTAAAAAGTTGTAAATTTTCCACAAATTTAACTAGATGAATGTGAAAAATGCAAGAAGAGGCTTGTCTGCGACCTCTGAGAGGTCAACAACGCTCGTGGGGATGGGGGTTCCTAGGGGCATGGTGACTCGACGTGGGTAGGAGGGGCCGGTTCCTTAGTGTAGGGTGTCTCGAGGTGGGGGGTTTTCCCAAATGCAAAGGTGCCTCGAGGTGGATGGGTGGGTTCCTCGGGGTAGGGTACCTTGAGATGGGTAGGAGGGGGGGCGGTCCTCGGGTCAAGATTTCATGGGGGGAGAGGGGGAGGGGGGGAGAGGTCATCAAGGAATGGTGCCTAGACGTGGGTGGTTGGGTTGTGGTCTTCAGGTATGGGTGCTTTAAGGTGGGTGGAGGGTAGGGGGGTTCCTCGGGGTAGGGTTCCTCAAAGTGGGTTGGGGGGTCCTCGAGGTAAGGTGGGTAGGTGGGGGTCATCGGGGAAGGGTGCCTCGAGGTGGGAGGGTGTTTTGTGGGAGTTCCTCGGGGCAGTGTGCCTCGAGAAGGGTGGAGGGAGTCTTCGGGGCAAGGTGCCTCGATGTGGAGGGGGGGTTTCCTCAGGGAACGGAGCTTCGTAGTGGGAGGGGGGGTTCCTCTAGGCAAGGCTTCTAGGTGGGAGGGAGGGGGGGGTCATATGGGTAGGGTGCCTCGAGGTTGGGGGGGTTCCTCTATGCAAGGTGCCTCGAGGTGGGTGGGTAGTGGTCCTCGGGGCAGAGTGCATCGAGGTGGGTGGGGACGGCGGTCCTCGGGGTAGAGTGCCTAGAGTTGGGAGGGGTGCGGGGTCTTCGGAGCAGTGTGCCTTGAGGTGAGAGGGGTGGAAGTGTGGGTTCCTCTGGGTAGTGTGTCTCAAGGAAGGGGTGGAGTAAGGAATGGTGGGGTAATTCCTCGGGGTAGGGTTCCTTGAGGTGGATGGATGGGTGGGGGTACCTCTTGGCAATGTGCCTCGAGGTAGGCGTAGGGTTGGGTGGGGATGGCTTGGTGGGGGGGTTTCCATGGGGCAGGGTGCCTCCAGATGGGAGGTAGGATGGGTTCCTCGAGGCATGGTGACTCGACGTGTGTGTGTGGGGGGGTCCCTCGGGGCAAGGTTACTCAAGGTGAGTTGGGGGGTCCTCGTGGTAGGGTGGTTTGGTAGGTGAGGTCATCGGGTCAGGGTTCCTCTAGGTTGGTGGGTGGGTTCCTTTGGGCAGGGATTTGAAATATGTTCCCTTGCCCAATTCCGTATTGACACATAAGTCTTACATGATTAAATAATTAACGAATGCTACCTATAGGAATCAAATTGAGACCTTGGCATACTTACAAGATGCATAAGTCTTGTACCACATAATCTTGAGCAATATGAATCACTTACATGAACTATGAATGAAGCCTCATTTCTTGTGTGTGTGGACTCGTAAGTCCAGCATACGTTTATAAAGAAAGTGAACCAAAGATGTTATGTGATGAATGATGAGACCCCAGAAGGGTTAAGTAATAGTGTGAAACACACTAAAAGGCCAAGTGTATGGGCATATGACGAAATGAACATTTACGTAAAAAGGGGTGAGTAATTATAAAGGGCAAATGTGCTAATACTAATGAATGTGGTGACAACATGATAAGAGGCTAATGTGAAACATGAGAGCAATGTCAAATGAGCCTAAGTAAACGTTAACAAAATGTAATCACCTATGAGGGTGTAAAGTTAATGAAGAGACCAGTCTCTATGAACACTCTTATTAAAGTATTAAAGTTAATGCATACTTAACACTAATGATGAGATGAGAAATCATCTAATGAGCAATGATGTCCTCATGCTAGAAGTCATCTTCTATGATGTATGAGATGAATGTAATGGAACTTTATATTGAGCACCGATAGGCTAGCTATGAGTGGCTATTCCTTCTTTTGGGAAGGCAGAGGTTCGTGTAGTTCTCATGAGATGAGACTGTCCGTCCAAACGGGTATGGGTCTCGTTATATCTCTTAGTCTTTGAACCTATGCAGCCAACATAGCGATCTAGCAGGGTGCAATCCCTTATATACGCTAGCATGTTTTTGGTTTCACTTTGGACGGTGATTCCACCTCTTTTCGGTGTGGGGTAGACACAGAATTTCATGGAGCTTACATGATCTATGTCGGTTAAAGTTAAAGTTCCCAAAGAAAGAATGAGGCCAGCCTCATTTAATTCCTACAATGAAATGAACGATGCCAAATATGTTTGGGTAGGATAATCAAGAGGTAAACTAGACTTATGTAATGACACTACGTCATTCTTAGTCAATGCACAGTGAACCCAATGAGAGTCTTAAACTACATCCTAGGTATACCTGGTGTTTACACTAGCCTATGAATGAAATGAAATGAAGTACGTATGAATAAATGAAGCAAACTCTGTGTTTGCTAAAGAAGGATCCCTAGTTGAGGTCCCATATGTTAAGCCCTCATTTTGGGAAGTCCTAATATTAAGTCCATGATTCCAAGGTTTCATGGCATAGGAACGAATGAAATCAAATATGATATGTGCTATATGCAATATGTTATGTGCTATATGCAATATGTTATGTGTTGTGTGAAATATGATACATATGATGATGCATGTTACTCTCATGGCATGACTTTCCTAATCCGATTTCTGGCAAGTAGACTGACTTGACTTTCCATAACTCATTATCTTTAGGAGAGAGCTATTCTAAATCATGCATGTACGTGGTGTGTGCTTGCATATACCCATACTTAGTACAAGTGTGTACTAATTCCATACATTTATCTACTTTTAGGTGCAGGTGCAGTTGGACGTTAGAGATTACGAGTCGACGCAGAAGTTATCCGGACGTGGAGCTTTCATCCAAATTTGGTAGGCCCTCATGCTTTTGAGTATGCTTACTGGTTTATTCTAGCGTAGACGTAGGCATGAGCTAGTGGAGTATGTTCCACTAACGTTTCTTTCGTATTTACTTTTAGACGTTGTATTGGTGCCATTTTGGAAACTCTATATTTATGACTATATCTTTCATTTGATTATCTTGATTTAGATGGTTGTTGTGAACGCTTATGAGTACACGTAGATAGTATTATGCGAGATCAATGATTTCCAATATAAAGTATAAGTAAACAAAAGTTTAAATTTTCCGCTAAAATTAACCTAGATGAAGTAACGACGAAGTATGTAGGCTTGTCTGCGACCTCTGAGAGGTCAACAACGCCGGTCTCGTCTGGGGTCTAGATTCTGGTCGTGACAAAGTTGGTATCAGAGCATTAGGTTGAATTCCAAGAATAATAAGTTCACATCAACCACATCGAGTAGTTTCTAACTCATGGTAGTGAAGTGCACCACTATCATGAATTAGAGACTACATGATGCTTAGGAAAATTTTGTGCTTTCCTTACTGTGTGATTTCTTGGTGTTATGAGCGTATCCAACATCAATTCTTATCTCTAAGAAAATGAACACAAGGAGGAACGCTGGTCGGGGAAGAGGAGGAGCAGCAGCTGGGGACAACCAAGTTCCACACCAAGCCCCAGCTGCTGAAATGGAGATGCTTGTTAACCCAGCTGGATTGATAGATGGAGAAGTGAGGACAACCCTGGCACAGATGGCCCAAGCATCACTTTACAAGCTCAGGCAATGACAGCCCACGCAGAGCAACGAGGTGTTCCCAGAGAGAACCCACCTGCCAGCACCATGGTTAGCAGGTTAAGGGACTTCAAGAAGATGAATCCTCCCGTTTATACTAGATCTAAGACTGCAGAGGATCCCCAGGAGTTTGTGGATGAGATCCACAAGATACTGTGTGCAATGGGTTTGACTGAGGTTGATAAGGCTGAGCTGGCATCTTACCAACTAAGGGATGTAGCTCAATCCTGGTATAAGATGTGGCAGGATAGCACGGACTTAGGAGGAGGTCCTATTACTTGGGATCTTTTCAAGATGGCTTTTTTGGAGCGGTTCTTTCCCAGAGAAATGAAGGAAGCTAAGGTTGAGGAATTCATCAAACTTAACCAGGGCTCGATGTCAGCTAGGGATTACTCCCTGAAGTTCGTAAAACTTTCCAGGTATGCCACTTCTCTTGTGTCTAATAGCAGAGACGAGATCAGTAGATTATTTACAGGGATTGTTGATGATCTGGAGGAGGAGTGTAGGGCATCTATGTTGCATGACAGCATGGACCTTTCCAGGCTTAAGGTCCATGTCCAGCAAGTGGAGGAAAGCAGGAAGAGGAATCACACTACGGCAGGGAATATGTCAAGGCAAGGTGAGGAGAATTTTTCAAGGAAGAGTAGTACTGAAATCAGGGATAAGCCCAGGTTTAAGAAGGGACTCTCCCACCAAGGGGATTCATGTTCATCCAAGGGTCGCTATGATAGGGATTCCGAGTCAAGAGTTAAGAGAAACAATGAAGTATATACACCTCAGTAGAGGCCACCTTGCAGGAAGTGTGGCAAACTGCATGGAGGAGAGTGTATGATGGGATCTAACACTTGTTACAATTGTGGCAAACCGGGTCACATGGTGAAGGATTGTCCGAATAGGAGAAGTCAAGAACAAGTGAAGGAGAGAGTTCAGCCTAATGTTCCAAGTGAAAAGGCTCCAAGGAGGCAACGATTCTTCGCACTCAAGTCTAGATGTGCAAGGGAAGGAAGTTCTGGTGAAGTCTCGGGTTAAGGTTTTCATGCATTTGACTGTGTATGGTGTTTATGCACTAATATGAGGTTAATATGTTTGAGTCATCATGTTGGTTGCTGATTTGTGTGACTTATATGTTTACTTATGTTGTATGCTTTGATAAGACTAGTTTAGGAAAGATTTCCTTAGTCTATTAATGTGAAACTACTAGGTTTCAAGGATGTGCACCATCATGTTAATATGTTAATAAGATATTCACCAATGAGGAGTATTGAATTACCTATGTATTTATACGTTCTATAGATGACTTACTTATTGCTAGTAAAGAGTAGTGTCATTCGGGGACGAATGTTCCTAAGGGGGGGATAATGTAACAACCCGAAAATAACTATGCGAAGTAACGCTTAAACGTACCTAGAATGCATGGATTAGACCGGGTTTACACGACTTGTTGCGCGTACAACTAGGTCTCAGAACCTACGCTCTAGACAAGCCAACCAACTTGGTGAGTTAGTTGAGATAGGCAAGGTGAGAACCAACTATGTAAGGCACCCGAATTGAAGAGATTCACCAGGATGAGTTTTACCGGACTAAAAGGGGTAAATCTTAGGTTTGGAGGGTCTAGGGGTAAAATGGTCTTTTCTAAGATAAGGGTAGTATTGTAATTTCCCCCAAATAATTAATTTATTAATTAATTAATATGGTTAAGGGGCAATTCCGGTAGAGGTGGCCGAATTTGACCCTTTAAGCAAAATCTAGCTCCACCCGGGTTCGAGCCTTGGTGGAAGCAACGATTCAATTGATTAAATTGTATTTAGTGAATTAATTAAATTAAGTAATATTTAAATTGCTGACTTAGGCAAAAGGAAAAAAAATCAGATTTTTTATTAATTAAGAGAAGTCCTAATTTTACTAAGTCTCGACCTAATCTCCTAATCCTAAGCTAACATTACTCACGTTTCTCTCTACTCCTCTCTCACTTTCACGCTCAACTTTTTGTAAAACAAGTGAACAGAACAAAAATAAAATATAAAGTTCATCAAGAACTTGAACGCTCAAACTCAAAAAGCAAAACAACCTTCAGAACGAAAAGCAAAAACCAAGTTCTCTACGGATTGTGCTTGTGATTTCAGTGGTGAGACGTTGGCTTAGTAGGGGGATTTTGGCAGCACGTAAGAACACTTTGAACAACATTAAGGTATGGTTTTTCTTCCCTCTTGGTCCCTTTCCCAAAAGACCCCTAAGTTCAGCTTCATTCCAGTCAAAAACTAAGATTGTACCCCGTTGCATGCCCCTATCATTAGATCCTTTGAAAGATTCAAGTATGCGTTGGTATGACTTCTGGTAGATGATTTTAAGACTGGTTATGATTACGTGTTTGAATGTGTATTCAGAATTATGTAGAAATGAAAGAACTGTTTCCGAAAATGTGTGATATGTGAACTTGTGGGTGCACGCGTGTCCTGTGAATTAGCCACGGCTTGAAGTATGAAATTTGGCATGTTAAATTGTTGTATTTTACGTGTATGAATATGTTAAAAACTTGATGTTCATATAATTTCAAAGTTTCTGAATTAAATGATAATTCTTGATTGAAAGTAACCTTGAAAATGCACCTAAAGATCTCCCTAAAAACTACTAGAAATGTCTTAATGTTTAGCGTGAAAGAGGGTAAGAAAATGGACTGCAAAAAGGTGATTAAGTTCTCGAAAGTAACCATGAAAACTCACCTAAAGATGAACTATGTGTTACACAAAAATTTATCCTAAATTAACATTTAAAAGTTGAGAAAATGGACTGCAAAGAGGGTGAACAAATTTCCAGCATTCTGGAAATTTGTTTTTGGTAGCTTACTGTAAAAAAAATCACGTTCAAAAATATTTTTTTAAATGCTTGAGGTCAGTGGGAATTGAACCCAAGACCTCACCATATACATGTTACAAAAATTAAATAATATAAATGTGGTAAGGGGGATTCGAAATGGGGTAAAGCTCAAGTGAAAAGTTAGGGAAAAAAATGAAAGAAAATGAAGTGAGGCGGGTGGGGTTCAAACCCACAACCTCTTGGATGGATGAAGGAGAGAGGACAAGAATGAAATAAAGAAATAATAAAAATGATGTATGTGGGATTCGAACACACAACCTCTTGGCCGAATTAGAAGGTAAGAAGAGAATGTAATTAAAATAAGGTGAGGCTGTGGGGGTTCGATCTCACACCCTCTTAATCTAAACGAATTAAGCAAGTAAACAAAGGAAAAAGAAAAGAATGTGGGCGTGGTTTGATCTTGGGTCCCCCAGGACAAATTGTGTAAGGAAAAAATCAAAAAAAAAGGAGAAAGAAAGTGTAGTGTGGGGAATTGATCTCGGGTTCCCTAGCAAAGAAGTTTACGACAACGAAAAGCATAAAGAAAATTAACCAAGTGTTATACAAGGGATTTGAAATAGGGTTCCCTTGCCCTATTCCGTATTGACACATAAGTCTTACGTGATTAAATAATTAACGAATGCTGCCTATAGGAATCAAATTGAGACCTTGGCATTCTTACAGGATGCATAAGTCTTGAACCACATAATCTTGGGCAATATGAATCACTTAAATGAACTCTGAATGAATCCTCATGGCTTGTGTGTGTGGACTCAAAAGTCCAGCATACGTTTATAAAGAAAGTGTACCTAAGATGTTATGTGATGAATGATGAGACCCCAGAAGGGTTAAGTAAGAGTGTGAAACACACTAAAAGGCCAAGTGCATGGGCATATGATGAAATGAACATTCACGTAAAAAGGGGTGAGTAATTATGAAGGGAAAATGTGCTAATACTAATGAATGTGGTGACAACATGATAAGAGGCTAATGTGAAACATGAGAGCAATCTCAAATTAGCCTAAGTAAATGTTACCAAAACGTACTCTCCTATGAGAGTGTAAAGTTAATGAAGAGACCAGTCTCTATGAACACTCTAATGAAAGTATTAAACTTAATGCATACTTAATACTAATGATGAGATAATAAATCATCTAATGAGTAATTATGTCCTCATTCTAGAAGCCAGCTTCTATGATGTATGAGATGAATGTAATGGAACTTTATACTGAGCACCGATAGGCTAGCTATGAGTGGCGATTCCTTCTTTCAAGAAGGCAGAGGTTCGTGTAATTCTCATGAGATGAGACTGTCCATCCAGACGGGTATGGGTCTCCTTATATATCCTAGGCTTTGAACCTATGCAGTCAACATAGGGATCTAGCAGGGTTCAATCCCCTATATACGCTAGCATGTTTTTGGTTTCACTTTGGTAGGTTATTCAACCTCTTTTCGGTGTGGGGTAGACGCAGGATTTCATGGAGCTCACCTGATCTATGTCGGTTAAAGTTAAAGTTACCAAAGAAAGAATGAGGCCAGCCTCATGTAATGCCCACAATGAAATGAACGATACCAAAGATGTTTGGGTAGGATAATCAAGAGGTGAACTAGACTTATGTAATGACACTAGGTCATTCTTAGTCATTGCACAGTGAACCCAATGAGAGTCTTAAACTACATCATAGGTATAGCTGGTGTTTACACTAGCCTATGAATGAAATGAAATGAAGTACGTACGAATGAATGAAGTAGACTCTGTGTTTGCTAAAGAAGGTTCCCTAGTTGAGGTCTCATATGTTAAGCCCTCATTTTGGGAAGTCCTAATGTTAAGTCCATGATTCAAAGGTCTCATGACATATGAATGAATGAAATCAAATATGATATCTGCTATATGCAATATGTTATGTGCCATGTGAAATATGATACGTATGATGATGCATGTTACTCTCATGGCATGACTTTCTAATCCGATTTTGTCAAGTCCACTGAGTTGACTTTCCATAACTCATATCATTAGGAGAGAGCTATTCTAAATCATGCATGATCGTGGTGTGTGCTTACATATACCCATACTTAGTAGAAGTGTGTACTAATTCCATACATTTATCTACTTTTAGGTGCAGGTGCAGTTGCACGTTAGAGCTTATGAGTCGACGCAGAAGTTATCCGGACGTGGAACTTTCATCCGGATTTGGTAGGCCCTCATTCTACCGTAAACGTAGGCATGAGCTAGTGGAGTATGTTCCACTAGCGTTTCTTTCATATTTACTTTCAGACGTTGTATTGGTGCCATTTTGGTAACTCTATATTTTTGACTATATCTTTCATTTGGTTATCTTTATTTAGATAGTTGTTGTGAACGCTTATGAGTTTACGTAGATAGTATTATGCGAGGTCAATGTTTTCCAATATAAAGTTTAAGTAAACAAAAGTTTAAATTTTCTGCTAAAATTAACCTAGATGAAGTAACGAGGAAGTATGTAGGCTTGTCTGCGACCTCTGAGAGGTCAACGACGCCGGTCTCGTCTGGGGTCTAGATTTTGTTTGTGATAGGGAGGAGGTCCTCGGGTCAAGGTGTCTCAATGTTGGTGGGTGGGGTTCCTCGGGGAATGGTGCCTCGACTTGGGTGGGTGGGTGGGTGGGTGGATGATAGGGGGGTTCCTTGAGGCAGGGTATGTCAAGGTTTGTTGGGTGGTCCTCGGGGTAGGGTAGGTTGGTGGGGGTCATCGAGGTAGGGTGCCTCGAGGTGGGTGGGTGGGTTCCTCAAGGCAGGGTTCCTTGAGGTAGGAGGGTGTGTGGTGGGGGTTCCTCATGGCAGGTACCTCAAGGTGTGTGTGGGGGGGGTGTATTCGGGGCTGGGTTCCTTGAGGTAGGTGGTTTCCTTAGTGCATGGTGCTTCGTGGTGGGAGGGAAAGGGTTCCTCGAGGTAGGGTGCCTCGAAGTAGGACAGAGTGAAGGTTCCCTCGGGAAGGGTGCCTCGAGGTTGGTGGGTGGGTGGTTTCTCTGGGCAAGGTGCCTCGAGGTTGGTGGGTGGGGGTCATCGGGGCAGGGCTTATCAAGATGGGTGCCTTGAGGTGGGAGGTGTGGGGGGTGCTCGGGGCAGGGTGTTTTGAGGTAAGAGGGTTGGGGGGGTCCTCGGTGGTAATGT